>JANHGD010005633.1:167052-177075 GCA_027560375.1 Imantodes cenchoa | reverse complement strand
GTAAAGTGGTAATAAAATCAGGTCTGGTGCTGTGATGACTTGCTTAACAACTGAATCACTTAGTGACTGAAATTCTAGTCCCAATTGGGATTGTAAATCTAGAACTACCTGTCTTAGAGATTTGCAGGTGCTGCTTGCTGCCTAGGTAACAGGGATTAAAGCATATTTTAAAGTCCAGAAATCCTTTGGAAGCAGATCAGATACCTCCTTAATTCACTGAATATGTTCATTAGCACTTCACCTATTTTGAAGTTTTCTTCAGGAGGAGGAGGAGGAGGAGGAGGAAAGATAATGCAATTGGACTTGCACTATTCTGTTAATATAACCAATTCTAATAAAAATAGTTTCAGCCACCTTGTAGAGTTGATTTCATGATCTGGTCTACCGGGTGGGGTTGACACCTTGGGAGATTGTTTTCTCTGCTGTTTAGAACCACTGTCAGAGTAGCAATAGCAGTAGCACTTAAACTTATATACTGTTTCACAGTGCTTTACAGCCCTCTCTAAGTGGTTTACAGAATCAGCATATTGGCTCTAACAATCTGGCTCTTCATTTTACCGACCTCGGAAGGCTGAGTCAACCTTGAACAGATCAGAATTGAACTGCTGGCAGTCAGCAGAATTAGCCTCCAATACTGCATTCTAACCACTGGGCCATTAAGGAATCTTGGGTGAGAATGATAGGCCAAGCAATTGCACTTAATTAGAATAGAATAACAGAGTTGGAAGGGACCTTGGAGATCTTCTAGTCCAACCCTCTGCTTCATCTTACATTTTCAAGATTTGAGGCTCTGGGAGCTGGAATCCAAATAAATGTAGTAGGCACAAAGTAAATGATATGTCCTAGGGCAGACGAGTTAGTGGATCTGTCCATATAGTACTTAAATTAAAAAAAACACAGAAGACAATGTACATAGAAATAAGGTATGTAATTTAAACAGGTTTCTCAATGAGTGAAGGGGGAACAAATATTATGATGCACCACTTCCAAGCAGAGCTCACATAACTTAGCAAGTAACAGTCAAGCTGGAGTAAATCTCTTCACATTCTCTTACGAAAGACTAGAAAAAAACTACCTTTGCCATGTTTTAGGAAGCAAGAAAGAATTGCAGATGTAGACTAAGGAACAAGATGAAAACGCGTGCATTCAAACAAGTCACAGTATTAAGACTTATATCACTTTGCTAACTAAATATAAAATTATCAATTGAAAATGTTCATCAGCACTTCACCTATTTTGAACTTTTCTTCTCAAGGAATTCTAGCACTGACTTAGTATTATACACCAGCCTTAATCAGTTCATACAGCTAAGACGTTTCACTGATTCAGTCTAGAGACCCATATGTGAACTCCGCAGACAGATTGCCAAAACTGAAGCCTGAGAATTTTGGGTACAGATACTAGATATTGTAATTGTTAATGTAACAGAAGGGGAAAGTTACTGTGTGGAGAGAAATTAACTACTGATTTTAATTCATTTGATTCAATTTAACAAATTTAGTGTTTTGATGTGATGCCACCCACTGTTAAGACTGTGGCCAGAAGTACATATTCAAGGATTAAATAGGGCTCTCAATCTTATACAAGATGCACGTTAAGTGTGGTAAAATAATAAATGAGAACATATTCTGCCACATTTTACTTTCTCTCTTTGCCTCAACATATTTGCAGCACATCATTCTCATATAAAATACCAACTTGGAGTCAGTTTTCTTTCAAAGTATTAAGCTGCACACTATGGTATATTTATCCACTTAGGAAAAATCATCATCTTGGGTCAAAGTAAACATGACTTCATTTATCTTTTTTATCCTGGATCATTTTTTCCTCCTCCCCGCCTGCCAGAGCAGACAAAAGCCTGGGTTAGTTGCAAAACTGAGGGAGAATTGTCCATATTTCCTGTGGAAACACTTCCAGACATAATTCAAAGTGACTTCTTATCATGGACAGGCCAAATGCTATCCAATGTCTGAACACCCTATGATGCTTCAGCAGGAAAATCCAGCACATTTAAAACAAGCATCCTTACTAACCTGATTGTTCTTCTTTTTCTTCGGAGAACAAATAAGTTAAAAAGATAACAGCTGCAAATGTGAGAGAGACTGAAATGAAAAGGCTGGACCCTGCTACTGAAAGAAACCACATAACCAGGACACGAGTGCTGTCCTGTATGATATTTATAGATACTATATTAGGCTCCAGACAGCTACTTCTGTTACATCTTTCTTATTGGTGGATATAATAGTCATGTCCTTACACTGAAATTGTGATGCTGGCTTGCAAGTACATTCAGCTTTAAAGGTCTACATTCAAAAGTAGGTATCTTTTCCCAATGTAAGATCTATTTTACGGGGCTATACCCAAACAAGATAATCCTCATTTATGAATTCTATTAGAGGAAGAAAGAAAAAAATAACAAATGCACTATAATCCAGTCGGCTCAGAACCCTCCATATGTGTAGACTACATTTATTAGACTTTTCTATGCTGACAAAGAATCTGGAATTTCTTGAATTCTTTTGAAATCTGGAAGTCTGGATGATTCACGGCATACATATTTATTTATTTTTCCAATCCATCTGGATGATGACAGATTCAGGATGGTGGCTGTTAAGCATTTCTTCACGCATGCAGAAATAAAACCAGGCTGTAACTATCTTGCAGCAACATGATTTGTGCTTGGAGCTAGAGTCGTTTCATCTTAAACAGCAAACCAAGTTATATCAGAGTCACATCACGAAACATCAGGCATGTATTAAGTGTAATAAAAAAGATCAAATGTAGATATTAAAAGACTACAATGCATTATGCATCCCTCAACTAATGTACATGGTCACTTTTGCTATAAAAATGCATTTACTTACCATTCTCAGCTTTTCACTCAGCAAATGCACCAGAAGAGACACAGTATTACTAATCTATTGCTCACCACAGCGATGAATACACCCACATGCAATTCAAACCTGTACTGTATACGCTTACTCAGAAATAAGCTTCATTATGGTCACGCCTTGTTTCAGAATGTAAGTGCAGATGGTTTTCACAGTTCATGCATACCCCATGTTTCCCCGAAAATAAGACCCGGTCTTATATTTTTTGGGACCCTGAAATAAGTTCTTGGCCTTATTGCCATGCACTCAAAAGCCTGATTGGGCTTATTATCAGGGGATGTCTTATTTTGGGGGGAAACAGGGTATCATTTTTAACAATCCATCTCTGGGACAAAGCACCCGATGGTAAAATAGCTTTAATCCCAATCACGACCAAACCAAAATAAGACATCAAATGTTCCGCTCTGTGCCAAAGGACAGCGATTCTTTGCCTTATTTCCAGATGCTTTTGAGCTGCAATTGCCAAAATCTCACACCGCTGCTGGCCACATCAGCTAAAACTGGGGGTGGTGGGGGGATCGCCAACCATCTGAAACAGACCCCGAGTGCCCACCCTTGGAACAAACTCTGCCGAGCTTGGTGAACCCCCAATCCTGCCCAACATGAGTTGAGGTAGCACCATAGATTTCCATGCACATCTCTTTAAAAAAAAACAGCTGCTTGCCAAATTGGACTCCAGAATCTATTTTCTAACGTGCCAGGAAAGAGCCCATTAATATTCAACGATTCACTTAATAATAATAATAATAATGATGATGATGATGATGAAGAAGAAGAAAAACAGAGTTGCAAGGGACCTTGGAGGTCTTCTAGTCCAACACCCTGCTTGAGCAGGAGACCCTACACTACTTCAGACAAATGGGTATCCAATATATAATTCCTCCCTTTCGCAATCACAGAAAATCCTCCCTTATTATGGAACAAGAACCAGATATCACTAATCTAACAGAAAAAAAAACCCAAAAACGAAACAAAGCACGTGGGCTCTCACCGGGCGAGCGACAAAACACGCATGCGCTTAAAAAAAAAAAGACAGCCTAACGCCTCCGGCAGCGCGCGCTCGCCCTCGCGCGCGTGCGCAGCCCCTCCGCCTACCAATTCAGTTCAAGATTCTTCGACCACGAGCTTTTTTTTTTTTCCCCCACTCCTCCTCCTCCTTGTTCCCCCGCCCCTTTCCAAGTCTCCAGCGTCTCCGCCGCCAGTCCTTCCAAGCGGCTTCCGTTCCCCGGAAGAGGGGGGGAGGGAGAGAAACGGAGGGCGGGACGAAGAAAACCGGAAAGGGAGTTTCACTTCCGGCTGCGTCGGGGGCTTCCCGCCTCTTCGAATCCGGTTGGAAAGAAAGAAAGAAAAGAAAAGAAAGGACCGCGGGCGGCGTTTCCGGAAGAGGAGAAAGAACGAGCGGGGAAGAAAAAAAAAAAAAAGGCTTGGGGAGGGCGAGGGAAGCGGTCGATTGGGCCCTTCTCCGTCATGGTCGTCGGTTTCGCTTCCGGCGTGAGGATGGGGGTCTGGAAGTGTCCCTATGGCAACAGCGCGCCTTCCCACTAATCTACCAGGCCCGACGCGCCTCCCTCGAGTGCTCCTTTCTCTGCTCTCCCGCTTTATTTTCCTCCCGTCCCTTTTGAAGGCCTCTGACTGAACGAGAAAAGAGCGGCGGTCGAGGGAACGGCGAGCGCGGGAGTTTCCTCAGTTCTAACCTCTCCTGCTCTGGAAGACGGGCCTGTGGGGAGCTTGACGGTTGGTCGCCTTTCCTTGCGAATGCTTTCATATTTCTCGTGTGTGTGTGTGTGTCTGCGCTGTATTTTTGATTCCAGCTCTGTTCCAAAAGGTAGGTAAATTTGCACGTTTTGGAACTAAGTTCCCGCGAACTCGTATCGTTGCTTGGTGCTGCCTGTTTCACCAAACGTTTTCACCAAAAACACTTAGCAAACATGAGGTTTTGCACACCTGGGGTGTGGAATATCCCCATATAGCTCTTAACAGCGCTGACTGGTGAAGGATGGCTGTGAATAGCCCAAAACAAACGTTAGCCTCTCCTTGCTATCTATCCCCTGGTGTCAGCGCTCAGACTAGGCTTTGTTATTAAATAAGCCTGAATACTGTTTAGTATTTAGTATCCTACGGTATATTTCTGTTTGTTTCCTGATGGCTTATTTGTACCCTATGACAATCATTAGAGTGTCGTACCTCATAATTCTTGACAAATGTATCTTTTCTTTTATGTACACTGAGAGAATTTGCACCAAAGACAAATTCCTTTCGTGCCCAATCACGCTTGTGTCCAATAAAGAATTCTATATATTTAGTACTAGCTGTACCCGGCCACGCGTTGCTGTGGCCCTTGCATTCAGATTCATCAACTGATTAGCACCAGAAAATTAGCACCCAGCTTTTCACCCTCTTTTTAGGTGTAAAAGGTGCGTCTTATACTCCGAAACATACAGTGTGTTTTATTTGCAGACTTACATGCCTCTCTGACCTATAACAATGGTGGAAAGTGGCAGTCAGAAATGCAAAGGACCTGTTTTAAGGTCCTGTTTTAAGCATCTGCATATTTTTACCTGTCACAGGTGTGACATCTATATAATATGGGTATATAAAAACACGTGCATATTCAAATGCAGCGTTGTGTCAAAATTTCAAAGAAATCGGTGAAGAACTTTCGGAGATTTAAGATTTTGAACAAACAAACATTTACATTTTTATTTATATAGATTTTGAGCTTATCTTTAGTTGGGCAGTTGATCAGATAATTGTGTGTGAAGATCTAAAGCAAATTTTGAATCACAACACTGCTTAGCTAAAATTAATCCTAATGAATGGGAAATATTTGTGAGAACTTAATTTGGTAAGTGTAGGGTGATTTCTCAGCAAAAAAATACATTTTAAAAATCTTTTTTTAAAAGCAAAACTTGTTTTGTTATTGTCCTTATCTCTGATGAAATAGATAATCGTAATCTTATTGCAACACCCAATCAAGCTCCAGAAAGTGTAAGATGGTAGTCAATTATATAATTAATGGAAGATTGACATTAGACAGGTAAAATAAGATATTAAATATTAGTTTGAATAAAAATATACAAGAATATATACTCTGCAGGATTAATGATAGTTTGGGATACTTTTAAGGATTGGATTGTTTATACTTCATGGATAAATTTTGAAAACATACACACACACACACACACACGCATATGCAAGGCATTATGCATATACAAAGTCAAATTATATAAATTTATTATGTTGCTAAATTATTAGTTAATACTCTATTAGAGGCAGTTGAAATAGAATATTAACTGAATCTTACAAAGCAACTGTCTTGTGAGCAAGAGAAAGAGGAAAAGGGTTAATTGCTCCTTGATTGAAACCACTGCAGCAAAGCAAAATTTTAAAGATGTATATACTGTACAATCAACTACTATTTTAAAAGTTACTGAAAAATTAATCCTTTTTAAAAATACAATTTCCCCAAAGATAACACACTATCATATTCTTTATTCAGCTGTTCTTTTATTCTATCAGGAAATAATAATAATTAAGTACATAAAAATGGAAAGGCTTGCAGTGCTGATTATTATCCTTTTGAATGGTATATGGTGCATATTGATTGTTGGAGATTTATAATTATGCTTTTCCGTCTTCCTTTCTTGTATCACCAAGATTTTTAAGATGGGTAAAACTTCTGCTGATTGTACATACTATCATCTTTTTTGTTAGATGTTAATGCTAAGTTTTGATAGTAAAATTGTTGTCAATTGTTCATTCTGAACAATTTGGTTTCATGAAAGGGCAACCATAAACTATATTATTAAACTGTTACTTTCCATTATATTGAATGTAAAAATTCAGTTGAAAAATTGAATTTTGCAGCGGTGGTCAGGTGCATGTAAAAAAGCCTCCAATACAATTCTAATTTTTTACTGTTAGATAAATATAGATGTCCTTTTTCTATTAATTGGATTACATTGTACTATTCCCATTCTTTGGCCAGGGTTTTTAAAAATATAATTATTTAATCAAGGATATTCATTCTCTGATATTCTGTTTAATTTGATACTGGAAACACTGGCTTGTCCTGCCCAGCAGAATAAGGATAATCAGGGTATACGCTTTTTACTGTATTTAATGAGTTAAACACAGTAACATTTACCAATAAGGATGAAAAAATTGATACATACCGGTATCAGATTACTAAATTAACCAGAATAAATCTCAAGTATTTCCCATAGCTTTAATTAACTTCAGGAAATTGGTAAAAGGATATTTTAAATAAATATTTATATTTATTTATGTTTAATAATTCTTGAAATAATTAGTGCAAATAAAGAGAGTTTATAAATGTAAATACCTAAAATTCTTTATCTCAGTTTTAATATAAACAGGTGTTTCAAGATCCAAATGAGTTTATGGAAAAGAAACATAAAAAATGGATATTACTTCAACATTCATATATATATGAATTTCTATATTAACCCCTTTAAGGTATTTTAAACAAACCAATAATTAAACACGCTCTTCCATATGATGGGAGAGAAAGGATACATTCATTACTGGGCATACCTGTAATTCAAATTATTTAATTTAATTTACCTTTGCAGTTCAGGACTAATAATAAAGGTGTTATTTTACCTGTCCAATAACTTGGCAGTAGCCTTGGTTCCTTTTTATGCAAAATTCATTTATATTTACAGTATTAGGCACT
Source organism: Imantodes cenchoa (assembly GCA_027560375.1). NCBI lineage: Eukaryota > Metazoa > Chordata > Lepidosauria > Squamata > Dipsadidae > Imantodes > Imantodes cenchoa. The sequence goes on along the minus strand of JANHGD010005633.1, from coordinate 169,485 downwards.
GTCAGACATATAGGGAAGATGCTGGGATGCCCCAATGATAGACCCTGAGATACTCCTAGTTTGAGAATTTCAAGTCAATTCTTTTACCTACCTTTCCTCCCGCCTCTTAAATTTTATTTTGAGTTACTGGCTAATGGGGTATTAATACTTCATTTTATTGCTACCCAACTTTTTAAAATGAAATAGTTCAGGAAGAATTTGGATCATTGTGCAAAGGCAATGTAGTTCATTAAAAGATAATCTGATTACATGATTTGGATCATATATGTCTCCCCATATTTGGATATATCTGCAGGAACTTTTAAATTAAAGAGCTGGAGGCCCTGTGAAGCTTTTTAACAATATAGGTAGTCCTTTACTTAGGACCAGAATCGCGCCTAAAATTTCCATTGCGAAGCAAGACAGTTAAGTGAATTTTGCCAGAGTTTACCATTTTTCTTGCCATAGTTGTGTCATTGCAGTTGTTTAATAATATGGTCGGTAAATGAATCTGGCTTCCCCATTGCCTTTGCTTGTCAGAAAGTTGCAAAAGTTGATTATGTGACCCTGGGACTCTTCAACTACCATAAACATATATATGCCAGTTGCCAAGCATTTGAATTTTGATCAGGTGACCATGGGGATGCTGCAATGGTCATAAGTGTGAAAAACTGTCGTAAGTCACTTTTTAGTGCCTTTGCAACTCTGTTTACTAAATGGTTTTTAACTTGAGGACTTTCTGTCTTATATGGGGGAACACAATAGTTAAAAAAGAATATGAAATACATTCTTACGCCTTTAAAAGTAAGATAAACATAAGGTGCAATCATGTTCTATTTACTTAGAAATTAGTTTGCCTGCATTAAATGGGGCTTCCGGTGTGCTAAGTAAGCAAAGAATTGTGCCTTAGGGATGCAGAATGAATGTTAATATGAACTTTAGTCTTCCTGACTAAAGCAAATACAAATACATGAATTATGAATGCATATAGGATTATCCCCCAATTAGATATTTATCAGTTTTGAAGCTTATGTAAAAGCATTACAGCATAGAATTAATCTAAATGCATAACTAGTTTAAGAAAATATTAAATCTAGAATCACTGAAGACATATAGAATTCTTTATTGGCCAAGTGTGATTGGACACACAAAGAATTTGTCTTGGTGCATATGCTCATATCATAAAGTATGGTCAAGAAGTTCAATTTTATCATGTCATCCCTCTGACCTACAATCTCCAAACGAACAATAAAACTTGCTTCTAGTCACAGAGGAAAAGCATACTCTTCTTCTAATGAAAGTGAGATTACAACGATCTATTAAAAACAGCCTACTCTGCATTAGAGATACAGCTTTTGAAAGGACCAGCAACTTTCACTGAGTAGTCAATGTAGCAAAGTGAATATAATTTTAATTGATAAATTGTTCTTACTGAATCTAAATTATCTCCAATGCCTGCTAAAGAAAGGAAGAGATCACCTAAACCGATTCCATGAGCTCCTATTTCAATCTGTCCTTGCTGGTTGAGGAATCTCAGCCAGGGGTGGGTTCCTACCCAGTGCGGGCCACTCTGCTGTCCCAGTAGCGGCCCGCTGATTGCACAATGGCTCTGGTACCATCTTCACCAGTCCGTCAGCCGGCGCCAACTTTTTATTTGAATTTTTGCTGGTTTTTGCTTCCTGCACATGCGCAGAAGCAAAATCTTGCCAGGGGACGATCATGCACGCAAGATTTCGGTGATTTTTTTGCTTCCGCACATGCACAGAAGCAAAAAACCCCACCGAAATCTCGCACGTGCGAGCGTCCCCTCGCGAGATTTTGCTTCTGCGCATGCGCAGGAAGCAAAATTGTGTGAGGGTTGTGTGCGTAGCAAGAACACGCACATGTGCAACATGAGGATGCGTGCTCATCGCACTGGTATGCCGCTGCAAGGAACCCGCCCCTGAACCTCATACCATAACAATGGTAGAGCTGGTGTTTGAGGAAAGCTAGAGAACAGTAAGAGTCATAGTCCTTGGTTGTTGGGTTATTGCTTCAGAGATATTTCTTTACATGAGCAGAGACAGAAAATGACCAAGGGCGGGGTGTGGGGAGAGAATCAATTTTCTGCTGGTGTCTCTATTGAGTTTCTTGTGAAAATGTGGTAGAGAACATCAGAAATCTACCTTCCTTTCCCCTCCCCCTTTCCTTGTAGGCATGCTGCTACTGGGTGGAGGGAGCAAGGGATTGCGAGACTGGTTGGGAAACTGTCAGAACTTTAAAAATGAAGATTTAATTATGCTATAATGCTTTTCACCTTTAAAATAGGTCCTTGAGGTTACTTCAGAGTGTTAGGAGGATGAATCATGCTTGTGGAGCATTTTCATGGACAGTACACATTATTATTATTATTATTATTATTATTATTATTATTAATAATAATAATAATAATAATAATAATAATAATAATAATAA
>JANHGD010005631.1:32937-43890 GCA_027560375.1 Imantodes cenchoa | reverse complement strand
GTTTTTTGAACTTCCGGGCCATTTTTCGCACTCCGGGGTTTCAGGAAGCTTCCCTGAAGCCTCCGGAGGGCAAAATGGCCCTCCACAAAGCCGAAAGTCAGCTGGCCAGCACGTGCATGCATGCTGGAGCTGACATGGGGTAACACCTCGCGTGCCCTCTGATATGGCTCCGTGTGCCACCTGTGGTACGCATGCCATAAGTTTGCCATCACTGCCCTAGAGTCAGACGCAATTGGACAGGGGAAACCTTTACCTTTTTTTTTTTAAAGAGACATGCACATCTGATAAAACCTGGGAACTGATACTCAGGAACTGTTTGCTATCATTTAAAGGGAAGAGAGGCAATGAAAGTGAAGTAGCTACCGTATTATGGTTCACTGAATCAATCACTTTGTATACCATTTTGAGGAACTCACATTGTTCAAATATTGTTTCCATTTTTAGACCAAGAAGTCCAGCGTTTAAAAGTAGGAATGGAATCACTATTGGCTGCAAATCAGGAAAAGGTAAGAAAGCAGTTATGAGTTAGCCCTGGGGGGTTTGTTGTACTTTGTTTGTTGGAAGGTAATGTTAATACACAATCTGTTTAGCTTCCAGCTGCACCTGCCTTGTGCCTTTAGTTACAGAGCTAAACTCTGCTCTGCTCTAACTTTCTATCTGATCTGACTAACAAACCCAGCCTTTCCCTACTAAAAAGAGAGAATTTTTAAAAAAATAATTGTTTTAAATAGCATAATAAAAGCTAATACAAACCAGAAGTTTAGAAGATAAATGTATGAAAAGAACTCCTTCCCCAAAAAGTCACTTCCCACCCTCATCGTGACGTGTAAACAATTTCAATCTCTTCACCTCCTCTTAGCTAACAAATATAAGACTCTTCGTTCCATAACTTATCCCTTAGCTATAGGGAAGTCATATGATAGCATCATTTTTCAGTCCAGTTACCAGCAAAAGATCCAAACAAAACTCTAAAATTTCCATAATATATATATGGAACTCAACATTCTACATCTCAGCTATAACAGAATCATTTATAACATTTAAAAGCCATGCAATGGTTCCAGTGAGCACCCTAATGTAATCTAAATAAAAGAAAGCCCACATTTGAAAGCCAACCATTTCTCCTTTACAAAAAACAAGCTCCAACATACCCCATTCCAAAAAGCACCTTATCTCTACAACATACATGCCATATCTTTAAAGTATAAGCACATCCAAATTTCATATATATAAAGTAATCCTAATATCCTAATATAAACAAGACTGACATTTAGCATAACAAAGAAAAATATCTTCTCCTTTTAAAAGACCCAAGTCCTCACTTTAAATTTTCAAAAAGCAGTTAAATACAAAGCCAGTTTAACTTCTATAAGTTTAGGATTACATAAAGTAGGTATAAGGGAAAGAATCTTCACATCATATTAAATTGAGCAAACCCAGAACTATATTTTTCCAATTAAAATACCAGTAAATCCAGAAAGAGCCACATATCCCATTTTATCCTTAGTTGAATAAACCAACTTTTTTCTTCTAAACAGGCAGTCTTTTTCTGTAATCCATTCAAATGGTTGTTGATCCTGGTTACAAATTACTTTAGCATTTTAAACAATCTCTTTTGTAAATCTAACAAAAAGGAAATTATTGCAATTGTTCTTTGGGATTATAATTTTTACTTTCTTTGTAATTTATAGAGCCTTATCGAGTCTTCTCTTAATATCTGGGGACAAATTCTTATTCAGAATCTTGTTATAGTTTTCTCAAATAAATTTTGCTGCATAGCTTGTTCTGTAACATCTTCATAGGGGAACCAAGTGTTCTCAAGAAGACCCAACAAAGCTGACATGAATGAATCAAATTCATGACACAGATCCCCATGCAGTTTCTCAAACATTATAAAAATAAATCTTTATATTGAAGACCGAAAGCAATCACCCAGTACTTCCAGCCTTGTTGCTCTGCAGTTGTCTTAATTTGTTTAAAATACAAATTGTTTAAAGACAATTTCTAAAAAAAGATAGCAAGCGAGGTGCACAAAGTTTATGTCATTTGAAAAATGTCGTTTGCAGCTGGAACAAATATAATGAATTCCCCTGACTCCCATTACCACCATTACCACCACCTCAACCGCCATCACCAGAGATAACTGTCTTTCAATCTCTTTGTGAGGAAGAGGAGTAACCATAAGGAGGAATAGCTTGAGCAATTTCTCATCTCTTTGATCCAGAGAGGATCGTATGAGACAATCTGTGCCAGCCCCTGTGTAATTTCTGCAACTTTTATAGCAATAGCAATAGCACTTATATACCACTTCATAGTGCTTTACAGCCCTCTCTAAGCAGTTTACAGAATCAGCATATTGCTCCCAACAATCTGGGTCCTTATTTTACCCATCTTGGAAGGATGGAAGGCTGAGTCAACCTTGAGTTGGTGAGATTTGAACTGCTGAACTGCTGAACTAACAGTTAGTTGAAGTAGCCTGCAGTATTTCACTCTAACCACTGCGCCACCTCGGCTCTAGAGACATGTATTGTGGGTGTTATTTACATATTAATGATACCATAATCAAACCATTGAATGGCCTCTATCAATAGTTTCATGTAAATATTCAATTAAATGTGGGAGAAGGTTCAGCACTGAGGCACTCTATGTTGGAGTCTCCAAGAGCTTGACCACTCAGCCCCCTCATTTACTGGAACAAACCACTCAGAAATGAACAGAACCACCAAGGAGTAGCGCCTCCAACAGCCTACACCTTTCACTATCTCATCTCCACCAACGTAACAGGTTCAAATTTTTCTCTGAGCATCTCAAAGCCATCATCCTGATCGGTTCTTTGGAGTCTGCTCAGCAGTCACATCCAGAGACTAGAATATATTTGTGCAGTGATATTTTCATTTCCCCCACCCCATATATTTACAGTGCAGTTTATAATTCAGAGTATAGGTAAGTCTCAGCCTGCAACCATTTATTTCACAACGGTTCAAAGTTACAATGGCACTAAAAAAAAGTCTTACAACAGGTTTTTATACTTACAATCGTCGCATCATCTCCACTGTCGTGTGATTTAAAAATTGGTTGCTTAGCAACTGGCATGTATTTACGATGATTATGGAATCCCGGGATTATGTGATCAGCATTTGAGACCTTCCCAACCAGCTTCTGACAAGCAATGGGAGAAGCCAATTTTGCTTAATAGTTGCTTGACAACTCATGGCAAAGAAGTTATAAAATAAGACAGAACACACTTAACAGCTATCTTGCTTAGCAACATAAATTCTGGTCCCAATTGTGGCTGTACATTGAGGACTACCTTTACATTGGTTATCATGTCATACTAGAACTGGGGAAACTCAGATTCAAATCCCCCACCCCACCCAAACCACAAAGCTCACTGGGTGATTTTGGGCTGGTCTTTCTTTGTCAATGCAGCTTTCCGTATATAGTCGTCATTTGTGGGGATCATATTAAAGATCCTCAATATCATGTATATGTTACCTTGGAATCTCAGAGGAAAAACAGGCCAAAAAATACAATAAGTGAATAATCTAAGGAAAAAGCACAGGTTCTGTCTGTCTGTCTGTCTGTCTGTCTGTCTGTCTGTCTATCTATCTACAAACACATGTATCATCAGTAATAATTCAATGGAAAATTGCTGGCATAAAACCCCAAAGCTTTTTCAAAAGGCAACTGGATATGGTTTTTCCTTGAAGACGTTTTGTTTCTATCCAAGAAGCTTCTTCAGTTCTGACTGAATGGTGGAGGATAAGAGGATTTATATTCCTCTGGTCATTTACACTCTTTCTGAGGGTCATTGAGGCCAGTTGGATGCTTATGTGTGCCCTCAGAATCACCTGAAAAGTGCAAATAGGTATGGAACCTTCTTGCACTTGCTAAATGGATCTGGATGGCTGAGAATCTCCATAGACACTTGTGTAAAATCTGCACCGCGAGCACAAAATATTAGGAGATGATGTGAAGAAAAGTATATGGACTTCTGCATGGAACTTTTGCCAAATTTACAAATGGTTGGTTGGAAAAAATTGGAAATTGAGCAAAACCAAACCTGACAAATTGGCCCATCTGTTTTTGGATCATTTCTTAATTAAACACGAGACAATTATGATGAAGAAACCTCTCCCAATTTCACAATTCTTCCACTCGTTGCTCCACATCACAACGTCACTCCCATCCACATATAGCAGCTTTGGCACGATGCCATTGTCATGCCCCCGTTTCTAATTCATGCGCCCGCTAAGATGGCTGCCACAGGAATTCAAATATAGTAACAGTGACATCTGGTCATTTAAAAAGAAATTTGCAGGCAACTGCTGGACCTCCTACTCAGCGGGATTTCAATCAACCTGTTTCATCTAAATAGCCCCTCACCAAATTCCATGCAGTCAAGCCCCATAGGCCATTGTTTACTAACTGGAAAAGCTCTGTCATTCTAAAAAGTGAGAGACTTTCAGAAAGCCGCCAGCTTACAGAACTAATTTGTTATTTGGCTAATTGGGGAACAAAATGCCTACTCGAGCAGCAGCCAACCAAAATAAAACGGATTTCCATTCTTTTCATCTGCTCTTAAAATCTCTGAGGTCTTCTTTGAAATGCAATTTTTCATCACGCTCAGCGTCGCGTGACAGGCGAGTTTAAAATAAATAAATGTGTAATGCCACGACAAGTCATTAAAGGCCATCTATCTCCAGAAATTGCCAGTTAAGAATGAAGAGAAGCAGGTAATATTCCATAAGTTTAATTTATAAAGGGCTATAAATCTGATTAAACCTTTGTACATGATTCTGTTGACAGATCGGGTTTTATAGCATGAAATGAAATTTTAAAAAATCAGAACAATGAATCAGAGTGAAAGCCCCGAAGAAGAATGAAATCATGTGGAGGTTAGAGAAACCAAACATTTTTCAAAGGAATAATAATCTGAGCTGAAATGGGAAATGAGGTTTCAGAAAAAAATATCAAAAACTCGAAGGTGGACCTCTTCTGGCAGCTTTTCAAAGGAGAGTTGAAATATTCAGATCAAAGATTTATTCCCAAAGGTTCGGGTTTGCTATTCTGCTAAATACAGTATGAAGTGTGTGATTTTTGTGTGTGTGTTTCTTTAGTTTTGTATAGTGTCTGCAATAACTAATGTATTTATCAGTTGTATACCATGTTTCCCCGAAAATAAGACCCTGTCTTATATTTTTTTGAACCTTGAAATAAGTGCTTTGTCTTATTGCCATGCACTCAAAAGCTGCAGGGGGTGTCTTATTTTGGGAGAAACAGGGTAGTCATCTAGTAGCCGGATGGAGCACACAGTGCAAAGTTGAAGATCTCAAACTTCCTATCTCAGAAACCTTCTTCTTCTCTTGTTTTTATTTTTTTTTATTTCTTTAATTATTGGTCAAACATGTACAAGATAGTAGGTATTGGTATAAGCATAAACAATAGCAAAGTAGGTAAAGGTAAAATAGGCAATAGGACAGTAGGACAGGGACGGTAGGCACAATGATGTGCTTATGCACACCCCTTACATGCATGCCCTTATAGAGTGTTCTATACACTCTACTTAAATCTCCTGCCTTGGTGTAGCAGTTCCAAGCTGATATATATATACCGACAAAGTATAAGTTGTTCATTTAATCATAATCACATTAAAAATTAAGTTTCATTCTCTGGTGCTACTGCATCTATAAGAGACTGTGGGAATAAAATGAAGGACAAGAAGTTTAGGTGGGAACAACAACACAGTTCTGATGTTCAAGACATGAGAAGAAAGTGTTTCAAAGAAAGTCCATCCTAACTAATTCACTATAACTCTGGCTAGGAATGTCCTCTTACAGTTTTCAAGATTCTATTTTACCCCAGACTACCATTAAAACTATTTTTTTTCTGAAATCCATGTAGTTGCTTCCTTGATTTCCCAGCTACATGGCAGCTTCCAGCCAACATCTTACAATTGGTGATCATTATTTCTGGTTTTTTCCAACAATATTTGAATTAGAGTAAGTTATATGATTCGGATTAATTCTCATGATCATATTCAGGTTTAAAAACAATTACACCCAAATTATGCGGCCAAATTTGATAGGTTCGCCCATATCTAAGTGTTTTCCCCAATGTACCAATTTCCACTACAATTCTTCTTCTTTTTAGTTGCAGTACCCACCTGTCTGCATTGCACTTGCTCAGTTCTAGAATTCATAGTTTAACAGATTAAACTATGGAAGGTACCTCATAGGTCATCTAGTCCAACCCCCTGCCCAAGCAGGGGACCCTACACAATTTCTGACAGATGGCAGTCCAGTCTCTTCTTGAAAGCTTCCAGTGATGAAGCTCCCACAAATTCTAAAAGCAAGTTGTTCCATTGGTTGATTGCTCTCTCTGTCAGAAAATTTCTCCTTATTTCCAGTTTGAATCACTCCTTGTTCAGTTCCCATCCATTATTCCTTGTCTGTCCTTTTTTTTACAGTAGATAGGATGAATGTCTAGTACAACATTATTCTTTATAGGTTTCATTGGCGATTTATTCTTTACCCCCATTATATACATGGCAAGTACTTGGATCAACAAAGAGAAGAAAAGTGTTTTATTTCCAGGGATGTGGCATGCAAAATATATTCAGGCCTTATTGGGGTATAGATTGCAACTCGCAATCTATACCCCAATGCAACTCGGAAAGTATGGCTGGAAGTCAAATTAGTGACTTTAAATAAGTTATTATGTATAGATTGTGCAATGGGTGGAAACTAATCAAGGAGAGAAGCAACTTAGACATTATATCACCCCAATCAAAATGTTGTCCAGTCTATTTTTGAAAACCTCCAATGATGGAGCACTCACCACTCCAGGAGGCAAGCAATTCCATTGATTAATTGTTCTCACTGTCAGAATATTTCTTACTTCTAGGTTGCATCTGTTTTTAAGAAGTTTCCATCCATTACTTCTTGTCCTGCCCTCTGGTCCTTTGGAGAATAAATCAATCCCTTCTTCTTTGTTACTTCCCCTCAAGTACTGGAAGACAGTTATCATGTCCTCCCAATCCTTCTCTTTGATAGGCTAGACATATGTGGCTTCCTCAAACCTTTATCATCGGTCTTCTTCTAGAGCTTCATTTTTACAGACATTGGAGCCCTTTATGCTTTACTATAATTTTGCTTCCTGTATCTTTTGATTTGTACTGCTTGTCTCCAGTTATTTCTGGCTGTCAGGCATGGTCTAGCACAGGCATGTTAACCTCAAGGTCCGTGGGCCAGTTCTGGCCTGTGGGGTGTTTAGATCTGGACCATGGGGCTGCCCTGGAAACAGTGAAGGACCAGCCCACAGTGCCTCTGCCAGTGAAAACGGAGCTCTGTTTTAGCTGGAAGAGGGCTGCAGGATGATCCTCCCAACCCCGCCTTGGCCACCACAGGTGTCCCCAATATGAGTGACATTGAGCTTGCCTTGCCCACACTGGTCATGCCTCCCACCCCACCAAGTGAAACACAACCTTGATGTGGCCCTCAATGAAATCAAGTTTGACACCCTTGGTCTAGCAGGTCTCCCTAGAACAGGGAGAATGGCGAACCTTTTTTTGCTTGGGTGCCAAAAGGGTGCCCACATGTGTGATGGTACGATGGCGCGTGCTCACACCCATATTGCAAAGGTCTCCCCTCATGCCTGTGCACACAACACCACCACCACCCGCACTGCCCCCATATTTCCAAACTTCCGGTTGGCCTGTTGGGTTGTTTTTCACCATCCACAGGATCCAGAGTCTTTCCTGCAGCCTGCGGAGGGCAAAAACCAGTCCAACGGGTGAAAACTCCCACCCTCCAGAAGGCCGAAAATCAGCTGGCCGAAAATCAGAGGCTTTGCCCTATGTCAACTCCAGCATGCATGTGCAGGCTGGAGTTGACATAGGGCAGAGCCTCAAGTGCCCTCAGATATGGCTCTGCGTGCCACCTGTGGCACCCGTGCCATAGGTTCGCCCTCACTGTTTTAGATTCTCATGAGAGGTGGGCACTGGCACTCACAACCCACACTCGTGCGAGCCCACCGCTGAGCATGCACACACTTGCCTGCCCCTCACACAAAACCATCCCCTCTCCCCCCCATGCTGGACCTCCAACTTGGAAAGGTTGAGGAATGCTGCTCTAGAATTATCTCCCCCTCCCCCCCCCCCATATTTGTGTGGCTCCCACCCTTGTGTTATTCGGGAATGTATTGAAAATCTGCTTGTTCCCCCAGACCTTGGAGCCAGATTGATTGTGGACCCTCCTTTTGTCCTTTTGGCTGTTTTCTTTTCTTTTGATTGGATTTGTTTCAGTCTTGTTCTGAACGTTTGCTCTTCTATATCTTTTATATGCATATGGATGTACTGTACAGGTTCCTAGTTGTAAGCTGCCCAGAATGGTTTGGAATTAGTCTATAAATTAAATAAATAAATTGGAAAGCATTGTTATGCTATTTATTAAGGACTGGCTTTTGGAAATGTGTAACTTATCTTTTTTTGTGGAAAAGACAATATTTCCAACTAAATCAAAGAATGAAGTAATATGTTCTTTTTGGGCCTACATTTTTATAGCCCTGTATTTTACAATTTCCAGCAAATGCCTGTACTAATCTCTTACACCAAAAGCAATGAAGAGTTCCATGACATTTTAAGGACCATTAAGAAAATTACTGTGGCATAAGCTTCATGGCTTACAATTGCTTGCATTCGGTGAAACAGACTCCATCAAGTGCATTGTTTTTCTATTATCCTTTCCTCCTTTTTGTCAGTGCAGGAAACTGCCAACTCCAGCAGGACATCATTGGGAGGGGGCTCTTAGTTTCTTCAAGGGAATTTGCTCCCCCCCCCCTCCACATGAGAGAAAGATATCTCAGGCATGATAAATTTAATCTAGTATGTTGGTTTTTATTTAACCAAGGCATACTAATAGAAAAGAAGCTTTGCGGGATGAAACTAATGGTTCGTCTATTCTAGTCCAACCATCTATATCTCAAGACTAAAAGCTATTATTATTGCTTAGCAATTGATATTCAGTAGCATTCTCCCTACCTCTAAACATAGAGCCACTGCAAGGTTCAGTAAAGGTTCAGTCACTATAGAGTCTAGAACAAACTAATTTGCTTTGAACAACCTCTTGCTTCAGAAGAACATAAAATCTTCATGGAACACCACAGTGATAACAAATAGCTCCTAATGAGCCTGTGAGCTTGTTAGGAATGTTGTCCTCTAATTGTGTTCCCCGTCTTCTCTCTTTAGAGTAATTCAGTTATTATCCGAAGTTCATTAGGAAGCAAGCAACAGCTGCTTTTCAGAAAAGAGTATCAAGGGGCTTGTGGACACAATGACGCCTTGAAATATGCCTTCAGAGAGTTCAAGAAGGTTTCTGTATACGCCAAAAAAGAGATGAAATTGTTTGGTATTTGCAGGAGTATCTGCAATGGAAGTCAACATGGTGATATTATGTGTGTCAAAAGGAGGCAGGGATTCACGCATGACTATTTTGACTTATCCCCAGTGGACATCCCTCAGGTCTAATTTAACTGTTTGTATTCTGTGAATAATTTAGGTGGCTTGCTACACTATAAACACATACTAACTAAGGCTGAAGGTTGGATACAGAGAACTCTACTGGCTGGTAGTATTGAAGAATAGGCAGATAATGTAATTCCATCACAGATTCTTTAGGTCAGGGCTGTCAAACTGGCGGCCCGCAGGCCGGATGCATCATGTGCTGGCCACGCCCGGTTTAGCAAAGAGGGAAAAAGTCCCAATATGTCACATGATGCCATGAGTTTGACACCCCTGCTTTAAGTAATCAGCATTTTAGGACCAACACTCTTTATACTTTACATAAATGACCTTTGCAATCACATTATAAGCAACTGTGTTCTCTTCACTGGTGATGTCAAACTATTTAACACCACTGACAATGCTGCTACCCTTCAAAAAGACCTTGACTATGTGTCAGAATTGTTAAACAATTGGCAGCTTCAAATCTCAACCAACAAATGCTCTGTCTTACACATTGGCAAAAAAAATCAGAACACAAAATACAAGCTGGGTGGACACGACTCTGTCAAGGACCTTGGAGTACTCATCTCTAATAATCTAAGTGCCAGAGCCCACTGTAACAACATTGCCAAAAAGGCATTGTTTGTCAGAACACCATTTGTCAGAAATGGTGTAGGGTCTCCTGCTTGAACAGGGCGTTGGACTAGATGATCTACAAGGTCCCTTCAAATTCTGTTAATCTGTACAATCTGTGTATTAAGAGTTGTTAACCTAATCTTGCTTAGCTTCTTCTCTGGTAATACTGTACTGCTAACCAGAGCATACAAAACATTTGCTTGACCAATTCTTGAATACAGCTTATCTATCTTGAACCCAGATTGCATATCGGACATTAATACAATTGAGCAAGTCCAGAGATTTTCATGAGAAGAATCCACCACTCTTCTGCTCACAACAGAATACTTTATGCCACCAGACTTGAAATTTGGGCTTAGACAATTTAGAACTACGCCGCCTTCGATCTGAACTAAGCATAGTACACAAAATTATCTGCTACAATGTCCTACCTGTCAATGACTACTTCAGCTTCAACTACAATACATGAGCATACAATAGATACAAATTTAAGGTAAACCACTCCATACTCAATTTCAGAAAATACGACTTCAGCCACAGAGTGATCAAGGCCTGGAATGCACTACCTGACTCTGTGGTTTCTTCCCCATACCCCCAAAACTTTAACCTTAGACTTTCTACTGTCAACCTCACCCAATTCCTAAGAGGTCTGTAAGAGGCATGCATAAGCACACCAACGTGTCTACTGTCCAGTGGTGGGTTCCTACAGATGCGGTCCAGTGCGCCCACACCGGTAGTGGCCCGCTGGTGACGTCACCCGTCCCGGTCCAGTTGGTTGCCAGTCCCTGGGTGCCGCCATCTTTTAAAAAACATTT
>JANHGD010005630.1:52296-65747 GCA_027560375.1 Imantodes cenchoa | reverse complement strand
TGACCGTTGTCCTATTCTAGTAGATTTCATCTGCTCAGTCCGCCGGAATCTGTCTTCACATGCTCGGGATAGACAAGGTCCTATCTCATCAAAGGTCGATGACCCAACGGCTACTCTCAACCTGGTTTGGCCAGCCTGTCGAAGCTGTTGCCCGGGATGTGGCCACTGCGCATGCTACAGCTACTAGGAGCCACAGGTGAGAGCTGAGTGACAGATGGGGATCAAAGGTGAACGAGATGCCCTAAAAGCTGCCCTAAAATGAGCTGCCATGAAAGGACGCAACATGCCCCTGCACCAGAGGTGCTACCTCTCCCTGAACACCCCATACACCCCACTACCATTTGGCTGGGCTGGCCTCAGTTCAGAAGTAAACTTAAACTGTAATAGGAAGGAAGAAGAATAGAAACATCCCATTGGCTTCTACTTATTAAGCTACTGAATGGCTGTTTTTCATAGTGTGGGAAGAAAAAGAACTTTGAAAGTCAAGGAAGTAATTCTCATGTTGACCTTTCTGCAAGGATACCCCACATTCTCTAGTTGTCAGCATATGTTTGTCTGGACTCATCCGTCAATGCCATCCGTCATTCCTGTTCCGGTCCCATCAGTCCCATTATCAAGGATCAGGAGAGAGCAGAAGAAGTAGCATGAAGGATCATTAAACCTCGGATTTCAGGTCCTGCAGGTAGACCAGGTGGCCTGTTGTTATTTATAATAAAGAAACAGCACAGCAGAACTGCCTTGACAGTGGCCCATGAGGCTCACCAAAAGGACCGGCTGAGGCATGTCACTGCTGAAGGACAGCTAAAAGTGGACTTCCTGCTTCTTCACACACCATAAGTAGAAGGATTTATTGAACATCTGCTCGGCACATGGCTGGGAAGATTGATTAATTTAATTGCTAACACTTTGCTTAAGTAACAGTGGAATACTTAATGTCAGGCTTGAAGGATATTATAATAGGGTTGTTTTATACACCTTGTTTTCAGAATGGTACAGTAATCGTTGACGTCTCTACACGTTATAATTCTGGCCGCAGAAAGAGTTAAAATTGTATCGGATTCCCACATTACACCTTGACTAAATTTAAAGGTGGCTTGTTGACCTCAGTGAAGCATAATCCACAGAACTGGAAAGCCCAATTTTTTTATTGGATAACTGATGAACATAAAATAGCAATTGAACCTCAGAATTGTCACTAACATAGCTAACCTTTGGTAGAATGGTTTTTCTTCCACCTGTGGAAAAAATAAGGCTGGAATGTGAGCAGTCACCTCTAAGAGCAGGAGTGTCAAACCCGCGACGACATGGCATCATCATGTGACGTATCACGACTTTCCCTTCGCTAAGCCGGGCGTGGCCAGCACGTGATGCATCTGGCCCATGGGCTGCGTGTGTGACACCCCTGTCTTAGACGCAAATTTCCCCTTGATCACCCTTAATTATCATTAATCTCACCAACAAACCCTGAAATAAAAACCATTTGCTAGTTTACAACTGGAAAACTAGCCCCTAAAAGTAAGATGCTTTTTGATTATTTTGGAGTCTTTTGATTATTTTTGAAGTCTTAAGGGCAAGGATGGGTTATTTTACATAAAGAGATAGAATGCATGGAATGTATGTAATTGGACAATTCATATTCTTGCATTCTTAATGTCATCCCAAATGCCATTCCCATTTCTACCTTAAACCAAACCCACAAAAATTCAGTCCAACTTTTTAAATGAAATACCCATTGGAGCAGATGGTCTTCTGTAATCTCGAGACTTTAAAAAGTTGCCACACATACCATAATGGCTTGTAACCCCAGAGAGAATGACACTGTAGCTTGGTAGGCTATCTAAAACCTGATAAGATTTGGGATCAAGGGTCAATTCTTTATCTAACTTACAAGGAATCTTCAACTGATATCTGTGGACATGCTAAATCTTTGATAACCTCCTAATAGTTCCATATTTAAGCAGAAGCATCTTATCTGCTTTTGGGTTGGAGAGTAGCAAGAGTGATGTCGAGTAATCAGATAACAATTACTCTTAATGCCCTTATTTACGGTACCCGCCCCTTGTGTCTGAAACTATTAAATATCTCAAATCAAGTAAACTAATCAATATTTTGAGGCTGCTGGAATGTTGATTATGATTGGTCACTTGTTGCTTGTATGTACACTGAGAGCTTATGCACCGGGAGACAAATTCCCTGTTGTGTCCAATCCCATTTGGGCAATAAAGAATACTATGACAATAAAGAATTCTAGGATTTGCCCATCCCTTGAGGTGGAGCTCTTGCCTCATAATCAGGAGGTTGTGAGTTCAATCCTAGGTAGAGGCAGATGCAGGGTCTCCTGCTTGGGAAGGGGGTTGGACTAGGTGACCTGCAAGGTACCTTCCAACTCTGTTAATCTGTTAACATAATCCAGATGTCAGAAATAATAACTGAGTTAACTCACACTGCTGAGTTGGAAGGATGAAGCTCAACATGTTGGCAGAAGGAGAAGCTCAAACTATCAAGTCAGATTCTCTCTTTTACCTCCCAGTTGGCCAGCATCTCCTGATAACCAGCTGCCAATCATGGGTTGCTTCTTCCCAAGAGAGAGGGAGACAAATCTCACTCTCACCAAACATCAGCAGAAAGGTTCACTAAGATCATATGAGGCAGATGGTACTGGTTCATATAGTAGCTTTCCAATGAAGATGTAAGACAGGGGTCCTCAAACTTGGCAACTTTAAGATTTGTGGACTTCAGCTCCCAGAATTCTCCAGCCAGCTATGCTATGCTGACTGGAGAATTCTGGGAGTTGAAGTCCACAAGTCTTAAAGTTGCCAAGTTTGAAGAGCTCTGATATGTACCAATCTTCCTTCCTCCTAGGAACACGACAGTCCTGGGATATCTTGCAATACTATGTATTGCACAGAATTGTTTTGATGGTAGAGTATTGTTTTGCAACTTGAATTTCATCACGGCTTTGATTTAGAAGCACTGACAAGAGTTTGAGATATTTGAGCTACATACTGAGCACATATAATATTTGATATATGTTCTCAACACATACCACACACACACACACACAATATTCAAAAATCACCCATATTCCCATAGCAAAATTGATTAGGGTACTATTGACTTTTAGGTCCGGTTCTAGCTTTTGGATTTGTTTTGTTTTGCTTGGAGGTGGGTTGCTAAATGTGTGCAACACAAACAAAAATGAGAAAAACTGATTGTTAAGTGGACCAACTATCGTTTTTCACTGGGATAAAATGAACTTATTTCAGTATTTAGTCAGTGTTACAACTTTTCATTCATTGGCTAAATTGTTTGAAAAGAAGGAACAATTTTTCCCCTACAATGAAAGTGGCAGAAAGGGATGATTTACTCCCAGGCTCTATAAATAATTGAAATAAATTCCTTGTTTTAAATGGTGTCATTTAAAAGCTACCTTTTTTTTTAGTTTTTAAAAATACACGAGATAGTATGTATTAAACTATAAGCAATTTCCCCCCATTGGTTGTGGATAACACCTGCCCTCAATAAGTGAGAATGAGAATTATTTGGGTTTTGCACCTCCTGACAGCAACATGTTTATATTACTCATTAAAGCAGCCTATACTTTTTTAAGTTTCTGCATGAATTGACTTGTTAAAACAGCCATTTTTCTTTCAATTTTTTTTCTTTCAAATTCATGCAGAAATCTAAACAAGGCATCTGTATGCTGCTTTAGTGAACAGCATACAGGAGCTTTGATTTTATCTTTTGCTTAAGTTCTTAAGCACTTTTTCTAAATCATTTTTAAGTGTTTGCCCAAGTAATTATATAAAAAAGATACTGTATACAATAAAGCAGTTGAAATTTATGCAGTTGAGATGTCTAGGTAAATCATGGTGTGCTTTATACTTGTTTTTATTTCAGATTTTGCTTTTAATCTTATTGTGGCAACCCAACATGTGTTCTGGCCTGTTGGAGAACTATGTGGCTGCCATGGTGTTGAGTGCAGCTGGAGATGCCTTGGGCTTTTGTAATGCAAAATGGGAATTCCAAAGAAGCGGCGAGAAAATTCACAACGAAGTAGCCAAAATGGGTGGTGTGGACCATCTTAACATAAAAGGTTGGAAGGTCAGCGATGACACCATTATGCACTTGGCTACTGCTGAAGCCTTGGTTGCTGCTGGCAAAAACCCAGACTTATCCCACTTGTACAAACTCCTTGCAACGAACTACAGGGATTGTATGAGTGACATGGACGGACGATCTCCAGGTACATTTTTAAAATGTTTCCATGGGAATGAGTAGAATAGCATTCCTCAAATGTTACGTTTTACTAGGTGTTGGAAAAGCTCCATTTACAACTCTGTTTATTGACTTTTTTATGATTCCTCTTTTAATTAAACCTACTTTTTGTGACCTGCAGAGCCATTTCTGGCTATAATTGCTGAAAATTATTGGATGCTTTAGTAACCATAATTCATACTCAATTTATTTTTTTCAAGTCATCTTATTAGAGGGATAACACCATGTGGTTCCAGATGGTTTGGAATAAACACCCCCACTTTCTCAGGGTATTGGATACTTTGATTGGGAATGATGGGACTTAATTACTAACCAATCTGGAGAGTAGCAGCATGTAGAAGGTTAGCAGAGATATAAGAATGTAATGAACTCAAAATCATAAAATTGTAGGCTAAGGCGAGATGTATCCAAATATTTACCTCATTACTAATCTTCCCTCATAGCATAGTTAACTATTTCTCTTCCTGGCATTATAGCTTTTTCTCTTAATCAGGACAAATATCATTCTAAAAGAATGTTAATATCTCCAGTTTATCCATAGACCATAGCAAAATTTGATTCAAGTATATTGTGGTATTTTCTTTTCCCATCAAATATATTGAAGATCCTGGAAAACTTTGACTGGTCCAGAATGCAGTGGTTTTTATAGTAATGGCGAGTCTCTGGGTTTTCTCATGCAAAGCCTCTATTGTGAAAGTTGCACTGTTTATCAATTCTGTTCCAGGTGCAATTCCACCTGGGATAGTTTCTGTGTTCATTTTACCATTATAGAAACAGATTTTCTTAGCTGTGATTCTTCCTCCTTTGGAAAAGCCTTCTTCACAAGATCATTTCTCACTGATTTTTTCAGAAAGCAACTAAAAAGCGCCCTGAGTCCTTCGGGAGTTGGGCGGCCTATAAATATGACTAAATAAATAAATGAATAACTGACTATTGGGAATAGATTTGTGATGAGGGGATTACTATATTACTGGTTAAGTTCCCATTTGTTTAAGGGTACAGTAATATATCCTGCTAAGTGACAAATCATGGTTTGTCTGCCATTATTTAATTTCTATAGCCATCTATCTCAGCCAAGTGACTGGGTGAACAGTACAAAATAAATATAAGTATATAGCTGAGAAAATATTAATAGTTGCCAGTAAAGCCAAGAAATGGCATCTTTAATACATTTAAGGGCCCAGGCACATAGCCAGATTTTTAAAGCCTTATGAAAGGCTAACAGGGGCAGGATCATTTTAATTTCTGGAGGAAGGATGTTCCAAGGAGCAGGGACCATGGCTGAGAAGGTACGTCTTCTGGTTCCTGTCAGTTGACATTTCTTGGCTGGTGGAATATGCACCATGCCCAACCTGCTGGACCAGATTGGACTGGTAGAAACTTTTGGGAAAAGACAGTCCCTTAGGTAACCCAATCCCAAGCTATGTAGGGCTTTAAAGGTGACAGTGAGGACCATAAATTGTACCCTGAAACACACTGGTAACTAATGCAGCTCACAAAGTAGTGGTGTTATCTGTGACACACAATTTATTACCGGTACCTATGCAGCCGCATTCTCTACCAGTTGAAACGTTCAAATGGTCTTTAAGGACAGGCCAATGTAGAGCTCACTGCAGTAGTCCACACACAAAGAACAATACCCAAACCCAAGAATCCACAGTTTGGCTTCATGCAATGTGTGAACCTCACCCTTGCCTTTTGAATTTTACTGAACAGGTATATTTAAATTTAAATGTATAAATTTATTTAAATTTATATACCCCTTTGATCCAAACAAGTCTTTGATCAGCTTATAAAAGAGAATAACAAAAACCTCTAAAAAAAGCAAGGGTTGTACCATGAGAAAATAAAATCGGGAGAAATGAAAAGTGCAAAGAAAATCAAATGAATAAAATGCAATTAATCTGATGTGTTTCTATGTTGTTTAAACGTTTCTGTTCTGTTCTGCTCGTGTCTTATTAAAATTCAGAACCCAGTGACTAATTGTGGAGGGACTCCGGGAACACCTAAAATCTTTTAGCCTCAGGTTATACACCACAGGTATAGTGCTCAGATAAGGAGTACTCTGAAAAATATAACTCAGGATAGGTTGTGTGTAAAGTATTTATGTGGTGCCATCATTCCCCTGAAAACTTCCAAATTAAGCTGAAATACAAAGGACAGTTTTAAATGACTTTTAGAAAAGTCCATGTCCATAGTTTGGGCTTCTTGCAACTCCTTGTAGAGTACCTTGGGGGCTTTCGGTTCTTGAGAAATTTATACATCTGTAAACTACCTTATTGTTTTGCAAGCCTGAAACTCTGCAAATCATAGGGATTTTCCCCTTCTGGACAACGCATAGGGAAATTCCTCCCTGACCTTTAGAAAAGCTCGCAAAGTAACCTTGCTTTGTAAATTCATGGCAGCTAGGTAGAAAATTTTCTTCAGGATCAGATTACATTAGTGAAGATAATTTATCTAAAGTATTTTGTCAACCTAAAATTGTTTTTTTTAAACCAGACAAGATTACATGTCATTAAATTAATTCACATTCTCCTTTATAAAAATACATCATCTATACCTCTCGGCTCTTAAAGGGTTATAGAACTGGCCGTGGTCACATTGAATTAGTGAGTCTGATTCTCTTTTTAATACAAACAACTACATTAAAATGCCTCCAGATAATGCCTGCCCAGATTTTGTTTAAACATATTCAGTTACGTGAAGCATACCGCCTCTCTGAGTAATTCGTTCCACTGTTAAACAGTTCTCTAATTCTTATGCATTTCTGTAACTTACATCATTCTCTGTTCTGTTCTGTACAATGATAGGGAACAAGTCTTGATTTAGTTCTGTGCAAACCACACTGTCTTATGATTTTGAAAACCAGAAGTTGCCTACTGTAGATCATTAAGCACCCACCATTCACATATTACATTCTGCTTCCACCATTGCTAACCAAATCCTGTCAGAAGTCCAGTAACATTCTCCCATGCAGATTTTTAGCAATTGTTATTGGGAGATTGACTGTTCCCAAAAGATACTTTGAACTTCTCTTTAGTTCCTTGATGGATTTCTTAAAGATACTTTCATTATGTGGAACCTAAAAACATGTTCATTAAAAATACCGAAAGAAAGTTGTCAAATAATCCTTTCCTCCATTTCTCTCTCTCTCTCTCTTTCTCTCTCTCCCTCACTCTCCCTTTTCCCCCTCTCTCTCCTGTAATTAGAATGTGTAACGATTCTCTGAATTTTCATGTAAGCTATACAGAGTATTGCAGATGTTGGGGAAAAATGTATTCTTTTCTTCTAGGTGTAATATATGCATACTTCGATATAAATTTAAAGGGTTTCCCATTCACATCTTTTGATTTATATACTGTATATTCTTTATTCTGTATGTAGTCAGAATTAGGTCCCACAACCTTCGGGGGACCTAATTCCATATAAGTGTACATCTAATTACATCCTCAGATGGTTTATTATGTTAATTATACTTTTCGTAATTATTACTTTATCTGCTTCTTCAACGTACTTGCTTTACCAATATTGTTAAGGCTGTTCAGATTTATGAACAGCATTAACAATTTTAAGTTTCACAGTGGTAAAACAGGCTTTTATACAAGAGTGGGTTTGTATTGGAATGGATTGCTACTTTTGACCTCCTTTTTGCAGACAGTTTTCTATGATAGTTCAGTAGTATCACCATCACTAACTGCTACTTTTGTAAACTAGGCTTCTCTATTCCGTGTTCTTAAAATGTATTAGAAGTGCAGCCCTCATCTTCAAGCAACATTGGCTAGGTTGACCAAGGATAATGGGCCTTATAAGAAAACATATTTAGAGACACTCAAAGAAAGTTATTTTACATTGTGTAAGAAGACAGGCACAGCAAAAGTTTATTTAGGGAAGATTTTTCTGATAACGGTACTAAGTCGTTTGGAGTTATGTTTTTGGAAAAGTTTGGTCTAAACTCTATTTTGTATTTAATTTTATTGTTTTTGCTGCCTGCTTAATGATCATGTTCTGATACAATGTTCCATTTTTCACAGGTGATACTTGCATGCATTATGCTATGAATTTGGATCCAGATGACCCAGGTAGCTGGAAACCTAGCTTCTGTGAAAGGGGAGGAGGGTGTGGAGCTGCCATGAGATCAATGTGCCTTGGACTAAGATTTTGTCATCCGGAAGACCTGGAAACATTAATTGAAGTCAGTATTGAGAGTGGACGAATGACTCACCATCATCCGACCGGTTATCTTGGATCCCTTGCATCTGCTCTTTTTACTTCTTATGCTGTGAATCACAAACCAATAAAGGAGTGGGGAAAAGGGCTAATGGAGGTGATCCCTAAAGCAAAGGCCTATATCCAGAGGTCTGGCTGCTTTGTAGAGAAAAATTTGGCGCATTGGTAAGCATGGGTATTTGTGATGTTAATAGTTGAAAGTCTTAAGCATATCTGATATTTTTGTGACTGTATAGTGCTGAACAAGCATTGACTATATTCTGTACAGACAACCCACATATATAATTTGGAACAAAAGGATAATCTATGAGTAGTTTTCCTATTTGAGCTCTCAACTGGACAACACAGAGCTCCAGAATGAAGGGCAGAAGGTAACAGAATAAGATTTGGAAGGGATCTTGGAGGTCTTCTAGTTTAAATCCCTGGTCAAGCAGAAAACTCTATATCATTTCAGACAAATGCTTGTCCAATTTCTTTTTAAAAATCTCCAGTGTTGGAGCATCCACGGATTGTTGTAAAATAGTCCCTGAGGATTTAGAATAATCCACTAATCGTTGTCAACTATAGGGGACAGTGCTCATCTCCGTTTCAAGGCCATTGAGTCAGCCCTGTCCAAAGATGGTCATGTGACCAACATATCACACAGTGCGCTTACCTTTTCACATTTGGATTGAAACAAACGTTGGCCTCCTGGGCACCCGCATCCCTGACCCTGGCATCAGGGAAGGTAACAGCACTCCATGGTACCTATTTATCTACACACATTTACATGCTATCAAATTGCTAGTTTGGCAGGAGCTGGGGTGGAAGCGTGAGCTCACCTGGTCGCATGCGCTCAGTTCTTGAATCTGGGCAGCCAGCTTTCCAGTCGACAAGCCCAGCATCTTAATAGCTGGACTACCACGCCACGTTCTGTCAAGTAATTTCTCCTTAGTCCTAGGTTGTTTCTCTCCTTGATTAGTTTCCATGAATTGCTTCTTGTTCTGTCTTCAGGTGCTTTGGAAAATAGGTCGACCTCTTCTTTGTGGCACTCTTAGAGATTGTAAGACTGCTATGTCACCCTTAGTCCTTTTCATTAAACTAGACATACCTAATTCCTGCAACCATTCTTACCATTTTAGTTTCCAGTCCCCTAATTATTTTTGTTGTTCTTTCTCTACACTTTCTAGAGATGCAACCTCTTTTTTATATCATGGAGACCAAAACTGTATGCAATATGTGTATTGTATAGGTAATGGACAAAGTCAAGTTATGCTACTTTCAATGCTGATCTGCATATCTTTCTAGACACTACTTGATAACTTATGCCTCAATCCTTCCAATTATATTGGGTCCATTTTTATATTTTATACATTTAACGCAGGGATATCAAACTGGATTTCTTTGAGGGCCAGATCAGCATTGTAGTTCTCCCTGGGCTGGCTGGGGGGAGGGGAGATGAGATGGATGCCTCTTGCAGCACCCTGCTGCCCAAAATGGAGTGTGGGGAGCCACTCACACTCCGCCCTCCCCATGTACCATTTTTGGCCTGGATGGCCGCCACCAAAATGGGGCACGGGGGGGCGCATCTCCCATGACACATTTTGGCCAGCAGAGATCCTGCAGGCCGGTCCTTTGCTGTTTCCAGGCCAGCTCTGCGGGCCAGATTTAAGCACCCTGCTGGCTGGATCTGGCCCACGGGCTTTTGAGTTTGACACCCCTGATCTAAGGTAGCATCTTCTAACTGGAATTTTCTTTGGACTGCAATTTTCCTCCATAATCTTCCAGCCAATCAAGTAGGGAGGGTGGAGTGGTTATGAGTTTTAATACAAATTCATTAATTTACATAAATCTAGCTTATCAATGGAAATTTTGCATTTCTATTTCACAGGAACTACTTTGAAAACCAGTGGAAGAAATACCTGGAAATCAGAGGCATCTCAGATGGGATCTCTCCTCCTTCCTTCCCTGAAGTATTTGGTGTGAAAGAGAGAGATGAATTCTACACTTCCTTGAGTTTCTCTGGGTGGGGAGGTAGTAGTGGCCATGATGCGCCCATGATTGCCTATGATGCCATCCTGGGCTCTGAGAACTGGACTGAGTTAGCTCTGCGGAGTTTCTTTCATGGTGGGGACAGTGACTCTACTGCGGCGATTGCTGCATGCTGGTGGGGGGCAATGTATGGCTTCAAAGAGGTTAGTGAAAAGAACTATAAAAAAATTGAATACGAAG
The DNA here is from genome assembly GCA_027560375.1 of Imantodes cenchoa. Taxonomy (NCBI): domain Eukaryota; kingdom Metazoa; phylum Chordata; class Lepidosauria; order Squamata; family Dipsadidae; genus Imantodes; species Imantodes cenchoa. The sequence continues at coordinate 55,031 of JANHGD010005630.1, read as the reverse complement.
ACAGACTGGAAAAAGTGGCTAAGCAACTCTATCATCTCAGCTGGACTACCCAAAAGTCCTACTGCTAGAAGTGAAGCAACTGTTAACACTCAGCAAAGCAAAATATTTACCTTTGAACTTATAAAAGAATGTGAATAGTGAATATCTAGATTGTGATTTAAGTTGTTCGGTAAATACTACAGAAAGATCTAGCAGCATCTGTCCTTAAAAAAAACCCTGAAGAATTTATTTGAGTACAATGTAACATTTAGCTGGAAAGGGAGAGGGGAAAAGATACCTCTCATTTTATTTGTAAAATTAGTTGGGACCTCTAAATCTTTTGTGTTTTGTTTCTATTTAGGAATGTAGCACAAGAATCTGAAACAAGACTTTTTTTATGCATGCATTGGGCTTTCTAGGAAGTGTGTAGGCAGATAAACATTGTCCCTGCTCCAATTTTACTTTTTTGGATTGTAGTTTTAGGTGATCAGGAAGAGCAATTAGTCTTCTAGCTGCAACTGAGCTGTTGTCATCTATCATTTCAAATTGCTGCCATAAATATAAGCAATTCAAGTCCTGCCTTAGCCATGAAAGCCAGCTGGGTGACTATGGGCCAGTCATTCTCTCAGCCCAACTCACCTCCCAGAGTTTTTGTGGGGAAAATAAGAGGGTAGTGTGTAGGTTACATTGACTGCCTTGAGTTATTTGTATATAATGGGTGTAAAAAATAATAAAGGCGGGACATGCATGCATGCATACATACCTTGTAGATTAGTGATGGCAAACCTATGGCATGTGTGCCACAGGTGGCACGCGGAGTCATATCTGCGGGCATGCGAGGCAAAGCCTTATGTCAGCTACAGCGTGAATGCATGTGCTGGCCAGCTGATTTTCACTCTTCTTTTTGGCTGCTTTCGCTCTCCCCAGGCTTCAAGAAAGCCTCCTGAAGCCTGGAGATGGCAAAAACGGGCCAACGCCAACCGGAGGTTCACTTGTGTGCGTCACCCCCAGCCTCCTTTTCCCTGTCAGGGGTCTTTAGGAACTTCTTCGGCTTTGGACAGTTGCAGCTACGCCTCTCACAGCTCAGCCCATTTCTTCTGCAGCTGGCAAGGCTTTCCGGAAAACCTCTGCAGCCGATAACAGAGCTCCAGATCAATCTGGATCTCTATTATCAGATACAGAGGCCTCTGCAGCTGCTAACAGAGCTGCAGATCGATCTGGATCTCTGTTATCAGCTACAAAGGCCTTCAGGAAAGCTTTGCCAAGGAAGCAGCACGGAGTTCCCCGCGCTCCACTGGGGAAGTCCACAATCCCAGTCGCCTGAAGACCTGGTGCAGTCAGTACCAGATCAAAACCGCCCTGCAGGGACGGGTGAAGAGAGGTACCGTCAGACTGGGGGTTGGTGGCAAACCCCCCAGGGAGCCGACATAAACCTTTCAGCTGATGGCTGTGGAAGACGCTTTGTCATCATTAGCCTCAGCAGCCACAAACAGACTGAGAGAACTAGAAAGATTGGGAGTCATCTGGGCAACAGGATCGATATATTTGTGCTGGAGAGTGGAAGGAAACAGAAGCTGGTGAGTGATTAGCCGATTTGAAGACGAAGAAGAATTAAGTATTCAAAGGGGGACAAGGTTTTTTTTTTAATGGATAGAGCGGCTATCTAGCCCTGGAGGATCATAGAGGTGTTAAGAGGGACAGATTAAAAGACCGATTTTTGAGGATTTTATTACAAATGAATTAGTGAAATGAAATTTTGGATAACCAAAAAGCTGAAGAGAACTTTTAATGATTTAAAATACAGAGGAATAAATTGTGTGTTTAATGTGAGAGGAAAGTGTTTTAAAACTGAGAAAGCAGCTATTTAGCCAGTGGAAAACGTCATCTATTGGCCAGAAGACTATTACAACAAAACTCTGAAAACATTTGTTTGTGTATCTAAGGTTGCTGACCTCGTTATCTAAAAGTTTGGATAATTTGTTATTGTATTAAAAATCACATCTTGGACTTGTTCAGATTGGAATAAACTTTACCTAAAAGAAAATATTTTAAAAGGCTGTGGAAGTTGGATTATACTAGCAGTTGCAGACTGAGCGCAAGCTTTTTGGATTTGTGAACTGTGATTGTGACGATATGGAGGCAAGTGATTATGAAGAATTTGTTGGGCTCTTGGGACTTAAGAGTTGGAAAAGAAATGGGAAGAGTCTGATGACAATAAACACCTTGACCTCATGATGGCAAGAAATGAAAATGGAAAGAACTAAATAAAAGAAGAGAAGAAAGGAGAGAAGAAATTAGAAGAAAAGAAGATTGATGAAAACATTGGGACTTTTGATGATAAAAAGAACGAAGACACTGAAAATGAATTACAGTTTGATTATATTAGAATCTATAATAGTTACACTGGGATTTACAGTGACAAAAAAGCCAAGGGGAAAATATTGGTATTGGAGGAAACAAAAAAGAAAGGGCAAACAGGGAGAAGAGGTTGAGAGGAATTGAAAGTAGACCTATACAAATAATATATTTAAAGGAGAGAAAAGTTTGGGAGAAAAATTGTTGATACAAAAGTAAAAGAAAAAAAAATGAAGCTAAGAAAGAATGGAAAAATCTAAAGAAAATGGATGATAAGACAGTGGAAAATCATAAAACCTTTTTATTTTAGAATTACTGTAATTTTGATAATGGTATATAAGCTTTGATTAAATAATCAATATAACTACTTAATTAAAAGATCTTTTCTATAAGTTTACAAT
>JANHGD010005630.1:16261-31443 GCA_027560375.1 Imantodes cenchoa | reverse complement strand
AAAAATTATATTATTATTATTATTATTATTATTATTTTAGAATGAAGCTGGAAAAGCTTAGACTACTTTATTAGCACATTTGGCTTACTGGAAAGCAAGATGATTTAATTTCCTTTGCTTTCAGTAAATGATGTCAGCCATTTCTGATGTCTTTATTGAGAGAAGTGGTGATCTCATTTGAACTATTATTTAATATGACAGCAATTATTTTTTGGGGGTACAGTATTACGTTCAGGAGATCAAAAACCTTCACATGCTTTAAATCAACGGTCACTTATCATTTTAATCAGATAAAATGTAGCTAGTAGAAGCTGGACTAGAAGACCTCCAAGGTCCTGTTGATATTTTGTTATTTTGTATTCTGTATTCATAAAAAAATTATAGAGTTTCATACTGAGTTTGCTCATTATTTTATGTCATATTTAATTTGTTTCCTTAGATTATATTTCAGGCGAAGTCATTTGATTGGATTTAGACACTACAAAAAATGGAAGTAAAACCTTCCAATTTTGCCTTTGTGGCCACCTCTAAGGTAAGAGGGAGAAACATTAGCCAAAGACTTCTGCATTGCTAATATTATGTTCAACAAGATATTTTTCTTTGTGATTTCAATTCTGTAGACTATTCCTCATATCCTGTTGTAGCATGATCTATTAATATGGTAGATTAAGAAAACATTCTAATTTCCATTTATTTAACAAGAACTGAGTCTGAACCTTTTATCCTCTAAAAAAGAGGCCTTGGTTGGCATGGGGAAACTTTCATGAGAAAGTATTATGGTATGAACTTGGTTATAACACTAAAAACAAATAGTTGGTCTTAACATTTTTAAAATATCCTATTTGCTAATTGTAACTCAGCAAATATTTCTTTGGAGTCCTTGGTGCTTTCTTAAGTTTGGTGTTTTTTCTGCAAATGTTTTATTAGCCAATTATGTAACGTCTTTACTGTTAGAAAGATTTGCTCTCTGTTTGAATGGAGTTGTTTGCTCTTTCAGGTTTTGTTTATCAGCTGCACTATGACTATCATTACTTTTTTCACTATCCTCAAAGACCAAAGTCATGTCAATATATAGTCAGTAGACTTTGAGATTCTGTTTTTACCAGCACAACTCTTTGTAACACAGCTCAATCATTATAGCATCTAACAGGACTTAACATGACTCAGGACTCCGGGGATTGAAACTGCCTTACATTATTTACAACCCTGTACAAAATACAGCATGTTGATCTTAAGAACTGTTTGCCAGTTATAACTTCAACTAGCAATAAAAACTGTGATAAGCTAAAGAGACAAATGCCTATGCTTTTTTAAAAGTTTAATATCAGACCGCATTTACAAAATTATGCAGTGATTTTAACATCCAACCCCTTAGGAAAATGGTGTATAAATAGAAGGTAACGACATCATGGGATTACATACTGAACAAATACTGAAATAAAGCATTTGTTTTTGCAACCAAAGGACAAAAATGATACGTTCCATATATAAGTCTCAGACACAGAAATGAGACTACTATAGTAGATATATTTCACTAAAATATTATCCAACTTAAATGAGATGGAATGAGCTGGATAAATAGAATTACTGACTGAAGTTGGAATTTAGCCAACTATTTATGCCCAAAGAAATCTCTTCTTGAATGACACACTTGTGCATTCTTATTGAGTATAATAACTACAATGCTGCCCTATAATCTTACTTGTTTACATTGTTGTAAACATACAGATTCTTTCTAAATGTAATTCCAGACACTAATTTCAGTCTAAATTATTCCACATGCAAGGAATTGTTTTTCTTGATTTATGTTTTTATACAAGGACCATTCAAATGTAATCTTGTATATTTTTTTTCAAGTAATCTATATAGCAATGCTTTTTTATGATTATAAAATGGTCTCAGCAAGTTTGTGAAATAAGTTTTTCAGATTTTTTAAGGAAGATAATTTTTTAAATCATTGTAATGCCCACTAGATGCAAAAATAAGATGCATGAAATGCATGTATTCACAAGTGTATGTATGTACGTACGTACATACAGGTAGTCCTTGAGTAACGATGGCAACTTGGACCAAGATTGCTGTTGATAAACAATGCATACATAAAGTGCAATTGTACATAATAACAGCAAATATGGCAGTCCTGATTGCTGTCATAATCCAACACTGCATAGATCATTAAATGAGAAGAGACGGGCGTCTCAGGCAAGAGGTGGGGGTGTGTGCAAGCAGGCACAATGGAGTGCAGGTGGGCTGGCAGAAGCCATGGGTGGGTTAGAGGAGGCCTGGGAGAACCAATGGAGGCTGAGGGTGGGCAGGAGGGAGACTACAGAATACAAGATCCCGGACTTCCTGGGAAAAAAGGTAGCAAAAGCAATTTGAAACCTTATTTGCCAGTTTCCCTACTGAGTTTGTTTCTACTGAATTTGTGGTATGGAAGGTCACAAATTCCAATAAATCACATGATCACAGCTCGATGCTGTAAATGCCAGGCAGCCAACTGAGCACCTGAGTATAATCATGTGACTGCAGGGGTTTGCAACAGCCAGAACTTCGAGAACCGGTCATAAGTCAACTTTTTCAGCCTTTGAATTAACTTTGAATAATCACTGAACAAATGGACATAAGCCAACACCATCTGTACTCAATAATTTGTCTTCAGTTTTACACTGAGGGATCTTTTTATTAAAAAAAAAATGGGTGTGAGAAATACGCTACAGCAAAATACGCTACAGCATCTCTGAACTAAGAATATAACTTCAATTCTTTTGAATATTTTACTTTTAGTTTAGGCACAACTTTCTCTGATAATTCTAACAGTGCTCTGGTACCCATAACAACGCTACTACTTCCTCACAAAGGAAAAAGTGACTACTTCTCTTTAATAGTTACTTCATGGAATCTGAAACAGATTTCTGTTACATTTCTGATGGTATGTACACTCTTGAGAAGACATAGATTTAAGGCAGTACCAAGAAATTTAAAAACTGCCATCTTCCATTGATCCAAAAAAGGGGAGGGCGGGGACATTTAGAAACACAAACTTATAAATGATGAGTAATTTCAGGCTCTAGAATGACAAGCTTTCATCCTTAAACCCTTCCATTAAATCCTTAGCAATACAGCCAACATACTTACTAGGTCGTAGTACCCTGATCTCCAACAGGTTAGAGGTTCTATCTGCCAATCGGGTCCAGCTGCTATTGTAGTTTTTGCGCCACAGCTCGGCCACACACTGGTATTTGCCGGCTTCTGTGTCACTGGCCCTGCTGATGCTCAGGCGTACATTGTTGCTGGACTCTGCTTTCTCAATGGCTGTTCGGGTTCGGAATCCAACATATCTATCGCCCCACTGAACTCCTCCATCACGAGTAAAAGTGACCAAATCATGAAATTCAGTGCTGCCGGCTGGTTGAAAACGCCAAGTCACAGATACTGGCACCCATGAAGGATAGTGTGGCTTGATAATGCATTGTAAGTCAAATGATTCATTATAGGTCACTCCAGGTGTGCGGGAGATGGCTGTAACTGCAAAACCAGCATCTGCAACAACAACAAAAAATACAATATAAAACACTACTTAAAATATTAATAAACCTGAATTAACCTACACATGCAAATAAACAACTACTTTTCTAACTATAATTCACAGAGGAATTATAGTTTGGAGGTATTACTTTTTCTGATGGGAACAGAGAATGCAGAGTGGTGAGGATAGCAGTAGAGATTACTGGAAGTTCACTTTCCTCTATCCAGGACATAGCATATGTGTGATGCTTGACCAGGTCTGCACTATTGTCTGGGACACTACACATCCTTTCTTTGTTACCTTCTGGGAGGAGGCTTCACAGTATCTGAAGCAGAACTACATTCTGCAATAGCTTTATACCATATAGTATCAACCTTATTAACTTTCAAGACTGTTTTTTCCGCTATGTATTCTAAATGATATGTGGTGTGTGTGTGTGTGTGTGTGTAAAAATGGAATTCTGATTCCTGCTCTCAAAAGAATGAAAAAACACACACACACACACACTCTTTGGGGGCAGGGGGGGAATCAGAATTTCATTTTTTAATGTGTACCAGTGTGTTCACAGAAAAAAGTGAGATAAGATAAAGGTTATCTTATCTTGTTGATCCAGAAGAACTGTAGTACACGTACATCAAGGATTCTAATCCTTGAGGGCATCATTATAGCAGAGTTCTAGTCTATGTAATTACAAAAAGAATAGGTCAAATTTTGGCATGAAAGCCTTTTTGGAATGTATTTAAGGATTTACAGGCAAAAAAGAGATTAAACAAGGAAGGAAAAACTAACATTTTCCTTCTTTCTATATTGACTATAGTAGACAATCAGAAATAATATTGGACATATATTTCTGATGAATTGTTGAAAACTCACATTTAAGAGGCACTTTTAGTACAGATAAAGGCATAAATTCCTTCACACATTAGTACCTCAGCTGAAGCCAAGAATCAGTTTTATAATGTGTTAGTGAAAGAATTATGCTTGCCCAACAGGTTGCAGGAATGAATTTTCTTTATCTAATGAACACTCTTTTTACAACCGTGTAATAGACCTCTCAATCAAAAATAAAGTTTACAATGGCAAGTCCTGTTTGCACTAACTTTGTACTGAAACAGATTTTGACATATCTGCTATTTTAAAGCTTACAGATTGAATTATGCTTGCTTGCTTTATACTACGAACTACACAGTACATATATTTCTCCCTTATGAACCACAAATGAGGGTAGCAACTTTGTTGTTATGCACAATGTCAAGTGACTGCACTAGACTTATGCCAGCTCCACTGCTGTAATTAAGCAAAGTACCGCACAACTTGCAATATCCTGCCAGCTTTCTCATTGACTTTATTAGAAGCTGGTTATGAAGATTAAAAATGGTGATCCTTCATAGTTGTAAACTTAATTTTTCACGCTGTTATAACTTTGAATGTTAACTCAACAAGGCAGTCTTCATTCAGCAGAAGTAGAACTACATGCAAAATAAGCATAAAGATTTGCTTCTCTCCCAGTTATGAGTTTAACTTTTCTGAAAAATCCTATGGTATGCAAATAATTTCTTTATGTCTCTCTAGGAATCAAAGCATCACTTCATTAGAAATTCCTTAATAGTATGTTATATTGTCTTTCTCCTGTCCAACTTTCTTGGAACCTGACCTTTACAAGATTAACAATATTTATTTTTTTATCCTCTGCCTTAATATCTTCCTCACTGGGCAACAGAATATATTCTCAATGGCCAGCCAATGTTGCTAGCTGTAAAAAATATAATTTATTGAAAAAATAGAATAACATAGACTTGATAATTCCCATGCACGGGAGAATACTTACATTTTGGAATGATGCTTAATTTGGGGATAACTTTTTGGAATTAAAATTAATAAAATACATTAATAATTTTTAACCAAATCAGATAGGTTGAGCCTATCATTTTGGTAGCTGAATGTGAAGAAAACCTATGTAACCTTTTTCTGAATATGGAAGATGAGAATGTAAAATATGGTCTGATGCTTGGTATTAAAAACAGACAAAACCAACCTAATGCATAGTAGTGAGATGATAATAGAAATAACAGCTTTTTTCCCCTTGGTCTCAATAATGCACAGGAATCATGATTTTATATTAGTAAAATAAATAAAACTTGTTTTTTGAGGCAAAGATTACACAGATATAAATAAAACAAAAATTTGTACAAAGCACTACCATTATATGTTATTAAAGTCAAGTCTTCCCAGACATAACAAATGGTTGCAAAAGCCAGACTATCAGAAAATCTGGATAAAGAAAAACTGTTCCCTTTAAATTGGTTCTCGAGAAAACTGTTGGAAATGCAGCATGGCAGTAATTATTAGACAGCAAGAAAAAACTCTCAATATTAAGTAAGGTAAAGGCAGAAAACAGACTAGAAACACCAACAATGAAGCTTAAGCATAAATTTTTTGACCATCGAATGCAGAAGCCAATCTTTGAAAAAGACCCTGATAGTTGAAAAAGTTATAAGACAACAGGAAAAAAGACTGGCAGAAAGAAGATGCTAGATATTAATGATAACAATGATGACAGGAAAAATGATAACAGAGCATGAGCTTACCTGAAATAAAAGAAAAAATTACAGATGAACAATTCTGTTGTCTATCAAGTAATTAAGATTTATAAACATTTTACAACTGAACTAATTTTGGACAGCACAGTACAATTGGAATCATTCCAAAAGCACTTACAAAGAAACAGGATAAAAAAAGTGAGGGAGGTGACTTAAAACTCTTACAATCCTTGTGAGATTGTGCAAATGCCAGACAGCCCAGCTTCCCAGTTTTTCTATGCCTGTCTAAGAATCAAAAGTTAGCATTGGAGCTTAAGGTCAAGGAAAACCAGCATATGGAACAATTATTCACCACCAGTCTCTTCTATTAATTCTCACTTGTCTCTATTATCTGTCCTACCATTACAAGAGAAATATGGGTTGGGAGTTATGTCTTTTCACACCTGCAAGTAAGCCTGATTTGGAAATGCAAAATCTCCTGAGAATATTCAGAGAATCTAACTTTTTACAAGAAAATATCACTCAAATAATTTATAAGGCACTATTTTTCTATAAATCCCATAATCACCAACACATAGCAAGGAGAATTCTACCACCATTCAAGAAAGTTCATGAGCAACAAACCTGGCCCTATCTGCCACAGTAAATAAGATGGTTCAACATACCAAAATAGACAGACTATTATCTATTTTTTAGACAAATTTCCATCTCTCTCCCCATGTACACTAGCAAGCAATTAAGATATATCTGCTTAAAAGAACCATGAATTATTATAACTTTTTGTTTTTGCTTCAGAGCTTGTTATCTGAAACAATGATTTTAAACATTTAAGAGTAATGTATATATTGTTTGGGGCATAACAAGAGAAAATGAAGGTTTACTGGGTTATTTTCCCCAGAAGATTAAAACAGATGTGCAAAAATGGTAACACAGCATTTTCAATTAACAACCTATACAGTTACTAAATGATTTGGGGACAAACATTTATTATTCTAACAATAAAATGAAAGATTGTTAGATATTTTGCCTTAAACTCCTTAGAGCAGGGGTGTCAAACTGGCATTGTCACATGATATATCGGGACTTCCCCTCCCCCGCAAAACTGGGTGGGGGCAGGTCCAGCACGTGACACATCCAGCCTGAATTTTACACCCCTGCCTTACAGGGAAGGGAGGATTTAAATCCAATAATAAATAATAGAATTGAACAATCTTTTCAGTCCATTCTTGATCTTTAATGGGCATGCTTGGAGGTTATTGGTCATTCTAGGTAGACCAGATCCAAGAAATCATCTCCACAGGAAGGCTAAAACTTTTTTTATTGAGACTGGCTATAATAACAGAATCTTGCAACTCCAATTATGTTGTATTTCCTCTGCCTACTAATATTTCAGTGAATTACGGAAATATCTGTCTAAGCTACTTCCAAATCTTATTTGGTTTTTGCAGATTTTAAAAATGCTTCAGCCCCTTTTGATTGGCACCAACATCTATTTCTTTACCAAAGTCTTGTTTCTTACTTTCTGTATTCTACAATCTGCAAAAGAGCAATATGCAAGAATGAAAACTAAATTTGATTTCACTGAAATGGTATTAAGTCAATGCAATTATTATCATGGTTAATATTAGTTTTCATATATGCAATCAAGTTCTCTTTTAAATTCCCTTATAAAACATTGAAAGTCACAATGTAACAGCATATTTGTAACCATCCCAAGGCCAAATATAAAGTTTTGGGGGAATGTTTATTAGGTACCTCTGACTTAAGCTGAGGACTGTAATGTATTAACTGGTGGCACTTTTATACTCACCTAGTGCAGTGATAGCTACTGCTGAGCCATTATGCCGCTCTCCAATCATCTGCCACTCCCCATCCAGCCTACGTGTCCATTCTGTAATACGACACTCATAATGGCCCTCATCTGCCTTGATGCTGTTAAAGATCTCAAGCGTGAAGGCAGAATGCGGATCTTGTGGGAAGATGTGTGTCTGAGGAAATGCTTCATATGAAAGAACTCGTCCTGAGAAGAAGTGGGGCATTCCTTCAGGAGATGGAAAGCTCCCGGTAATGGTTTATTTAATCCTTAGAAATTGTTACTTGCAAAACAGGTGGAGTCTTCCCGGAAATGGCCTGCATAGTGAATGCTGGGGTGGAGACTAGTTACGACTGTTGTTGCCACCAGTGAGTGACATGAGGAAATGTGAGGTCCTGGAGTCCAGTTGGTTGCTTGAAGGTTGTTGAGAGCTAGGATCTTCCGTCTTGGGAATTCTTTTTTCCTCATGAAAACATCAGGTAGACAAAACTAAGGCTCTTATTTGTGGCATAATGGGAAAGGGTTTCAATTATTTGGGGGGAGGGAGATTGGATTCATCGTGGGCCACACAGGACCTGTGTGAAAGGGCGTATAAGGACGAAGGAGGAACCGAATGGGATGGGTTCATGTTGATATTGGAGGGCCTTTCTCTCAACAGAAGAAGCAAAATTGTAAGCTAAAAGCCTGAGAAGAATGTTTTCAGCAACATCACTTTATGCTAGCATAAATGCTAAGTCTAAAATATCGTTTTGGTACTAAGTTATTAGTATTTGGTACTAAGTCAGTTATACTGACCCACCAATATATTCAGTGAAATATTTAGAAGGGGAATGAAGTTAGAAGACTACCATAGTGGAAGGCTAATAATGGTTGTCTTCCTTTATTGTTCCATATACTGTACTGGCTAAATGTGTGTTACAAATAAATAACACGTTTAGATAACTGGAACTAGAATAGCTCATGAAACTGAACAGGGGAGCATGAAATCTATCACTGATAGCTTTCAAAAGTAGGTGTTATCAAATGTTAAGTGAAAAACTGCCAAGGAAGCCTGAAACAAACAAACAAAAAAAAACCTAGAAATCCTTTAACCTAATCTTCAAATAAAGGCATTGGGAACACCTTCCAAAACTAAAAATGATTGAAGAACATATTTTTGGAGGGTGTCTGGGTTGGATTATCTGCAGACATCTAGAATAAAGTTCTGAATTAGAAAATTATGTGGAACAGTCCAATATGGCTTTTTAATGATCTGAACCAGAAGCAAAAGATACATGTTAGATGGGAGGAAAAAAATTTAAGCCAGCGCGTGTGGAAAAATAGGGATGATGGTCACCTTCTTGCTTGGGTGAGTGCTCTCCATATGTATATATAATTATCCTTTTCAAATGACCTCATGTACAGTAAGTAGTACTTTTATTTGATATTAAAACAGTACTGCAGTGTTGTGATATTTTCAGGATATTGGACAAAGATTTAACAATTATTTTGAAGAGTTCGCAAGATGGTTTAGTTGAAATAACTTTCCGGTTATTATCCCAGGAAAATGATGCTGTGTATATAAAGTGCAGAAGAGAAACCAGTTGGACCTGTACTACTTTGAATGTCAAACAATGTTTGGAAGTGGCAGTCAAGGTGTGGAGTCACTTGATGATGAGCTCCAACTTGCCCCAAATCTAAGGATGGTTACAGATTCATATAGTTAATAGTTAGGAAAATGGGGACAAGGACAACAAAGCTGGGAAGCCTCGTAGCTTGTCTGCCAATGCCCGAGACTTGTAGAATGGAATTAAAGGAATTAAAAGCATTGAAAGAATTTCCCAACATCTCTTCCCTCACTGAAATTTTACTGATAGTTATATTGAGCATGCCGTGTTCTCGACTCCATTTATATTTTGACAAGAGCAGCAGTGGCAAGTTATGCATAATATTAATTTATTATTTTAACTCATTATCATTATCAAGATAAAAATCAGCCAGGTTGCTAGTTCATTTGTTTATTTATTCATGGCCCTTTTGGTATTTATTTGTTTAGACACCCATCAACTCTGGATGGTTTACATGGTAAAAGACCAAAAGAAAGGGGGGAGGGGAATCCTGAACATTTGGAAGCGATAAATAAATAACCTAAAGAAAATTGACAGGCACTTAACTGCTGATGTTCCCCAAACCTGGACTTGTGGAAAACCCTCAGATTGGGAACCATGAGATATCTGAGGACAGGGAAGATATGTTGTGCATTTGAAGGGTCCTGGAACACAGCCAATGTCCCATCTTACTGGGTGGGCGGGCAGTATTAGAGATCAGCTATCCTCAACTAGCTAAGCCACGGGTGTCAAACTCACTGCATCATGTTGCCATCCTGTGATGTTTTGTGATGTTTTTCCCACTCGCGGAGCTGGGGTGGGCGTGGCCTGGGCATGACGCATCTGGCCTGCAGGCCACCATTTTGACACCCCTAAGCTAGGCCATTTCACATGAAGGGCTTTACAGGTGATAACCTGCACTTTGAGATGCACCCAGAAGGCAACTTGGTAACCAGCATAAAACAACAATGAAACATAGGTACTATGGTTTATGTAACTGTAAGCCACCCAGAGTTATCCAGTGGTAAGATGGGCAGCCAATAAATTTAAATAGATGTATGTATGTATGTATGTATGTATGTATTCTAGATAGATTACATACATACCGGTACATACATACATACATACATACTGCCAGATTCTTGACTGGCTGTCACCACTAACTGATCTTCACAAACAGCCCTATGTATAGGCATGCTACAATACTCCACTCACCAGATGAACCAAAAATACCTTTTTATAGTCTGAGGACAACATTTTCATGGAACAAAAACTAAATTCAATTTGGACTTTATACAATTAAATTAGGAAAATTTTGGGTTTTCCCCTATGTGTCTGATTCCTGAAGACTACCTGGGCAAGTCCTTGCAGTTTTCTTTGGCAAGATTTTCCTATCTTTTTGTACTTGTTTGATTAAAATGGGATGTGTGTGTGTGTGTGTGTATATGTGTATATGTGTTTTATATATATGATATATTCTCAAAGGTTTTTAGATCATGCTGGAAGTGGTATGAAAAGGCTCACTTATAAATTTTTCTTTGCATTAATAGTCATTTACTATGTTCAGAAAATGTATACATTTCAGAAAGAAATCCGAAATACGTTGGTTACTAGATAGCAGGCCATGAAAGCAGGAGGCTGAGAGTTCAAGTGCTGCCGTAGCCAGGTAATCCAGCTGCCCTACTTTGGGCCAGCCACTCTCTCTTAAAGGGTTGTTTTTGTGGGGAAAATAGGAAGAGAAAGGTGTGTTGGATATGTTCTCTGCCTTTGTAAAGTTCACAAAGGCAGGAAACAAACAAATAAATAAATTTAAATGGGTTAGGTTCAGAATCAATTCCCTCTGTGCCCTATCATATCTGTATGTCTGAAAGAGCTTTTTAGATACTGAGGTCGATACTGAGATAATTTTGAAGGTTGGGTGTGGAGGGTTGAAAGTTTCAAGAATAGTTTTTACTATATTACCGAGTAGTGGTGGCATTATTTAATTTATTTAAAACCTCAGAGGTCATAGGCAAGCTTTTAGCTATAGCTACGGAAATGTTTTAGATTTCCATAAGCACCTGTTGGGCTGCTATTGATGCTGTCTACAAAAAAGAAGATAATTGTATGGCTAATAAAAAGAAAATACTTTTATAAATCGAAGTGAGGAAGTGTAGACCACAGTATTGCATCTTTGGCTAGATGACTGGAATTGAACAACATACTCTTGCTCACATCTACTATATAATCTGCTCACTAGGTAAATTATTTTTATTCTTAGACAAGTTCATTGATGAAAAATAAAAGAAGGAACTGAAACTGAAGGTCTGACCTATTTAACTTTCCTATCACAGCTTTAAAAGGATCACAGCATTGATAAAGACTGAGGTTTGAGATAAGATCTCTTCACCAATCATCAAGAAACTCAAACAATGGGAGGCATTGTATACTGCTTGGTTAAGTCTGTGCTTTGGGCATAATATATCCAATTCAGTTTGGCCCTGGATGGTGCCCTGATTTAAATAGATTTTTTTTTAAAAAAGAAAAAAGTGGAGTAAATGGATCTTCCATTCTTGTTTACCTGGAATACTTAGAAGCTGCATGGGTTTCTTCCTGGAGTAATTAATACCAGCCAGTGTAGCAGGAACAAGCAAACCCAAAACATTGGAGGTGGTTCTGGTTGGCTCTTCCTGCTATGCTGGCTGATACAACTATAAGGGAAAAAACCCCACACAGATCTAAATGGAGCTCAGTATTCCAGGTAAACAAGAATGGAAGATCCAAACACTCCTCTGTTTTAAAAAATAAAAGGCTCTGGGTCTGAGAAATACAAGCTGAAATTCTGAATTGAGTACTGTGGGTAAAATGGATATAAGCCATTCTATTCCTCCATCATTACTGAGATCTATAGGAGACTCTATCGATTAAAATAATCCAGAGCTAATCTGAAAAAGAGTGTACTTTCCTTTTTTCCATTTCCTGAAAGCGGAATTATCAAAATAACAGCTTCACAAGATAATCTTAGATGCATTATTGATTTTTCTCCTCATCAGATAACTATAAAATTATCGGATTGGAGAATGTTATAATCAATTACATTATTACACGAAGTCTTATGCAGTATTCAAAATGAATCCATGTGTATTTTTTTTCGCCCTTGCTTCTGCACTAGAGAACATAAATGCATTTTACTATTATTAGATTTTAACGAAGAAGGCTTTCAGTTTTTGTAGCACTGGGATACCCTAAAATGATAAATGAATTTATATGACCCCTTTATGAGTAAATTTGCTGCCTTTATTATAGGCAGCCTTTAGCAAGATATAAATAATATTTAAGCTTCACAGAGGTTCTCAAACAACGGCTGCCATGACCAGAAAGTGGAAGTGAGCCTGGTTTGCTTGCGAAAGCCTGATCAAAATTAAGGAAGCTGCCCGCTTCCTCCCAAATTGCTCATGATTCCTCCTTGCTTATCACAAGCCTCAATTTAAGAGTCTGTGCTTTAGACCAAGGGTGTCAAACTCAATTTCATTGAGGGCCCCATCAGGGTTGTGTTTGACCTCGGGGGCTGGGGTGGGCGTGACCAGCTTGACATTACCCGTGTCAGGGGCGTCTGTGGTGGCCCGAGTGCTCTGCCAGTGTAAACCGGCTCCCAAGCTCCATTTTCAGCTGTGACGGCCTCCTGTTGCCCTCCGCACGTGCCCCCCCGGAAACTCCGTTTTTTGCTGGCAGAGGGCAGCAGGAGGCCGTCACAACCAAAAATGGAGCCTGAGAGGCCCTAACAAGCTCTGTTTTCGCTGACAGAGGAACCGTGGGCCGGTCCTTTGCAGTTTCTAGGATGACCCCGCGGGCCAGATTCAGCCCCCGGGCTTTGAGTTTGACATCTCTGCTTTAGACTAAAGAAACATATTTTACCTCTGAACTATTTAATACCATATGACCTATTTTTTAAAACGTGTAGGAGTATACTGTAAGCATTCATTTATTTATTCATTTATTAAATTTATATGCTGCCCATCTCACTATGAAGCAACTCAAGCAGCTGATAGTACTATAAATAATATAGACAATTAAAAAGTTATAAATATTTAAACATTAAAATTAAAACATCAACATTAAACTAGATAAAAGGATCGCTGTGTAAGGGTGAAGATCAGATCTCATCTGGTAGCCACCTCCAAAATGGAGATTCTTTCCCCCCCACACAACCCCCACCCAATTTGGACCCCGGGTCGGTTGGTAGAGTCAAGTTTTCAGGCTCCTTCAGAAGGCCCAGGGAGTGGGAGAGGATTTCAAATCAAGGAGGGGCATGATGTTCCAGAGGACGGGACCCGTGGCAGAAAATGCTCTTTTCTTGGACCCCCACCAATTGAAATTCCTTGACTGACAGGGTCTGCAGCATAACCTCTTCTGCCAGAATGAGTGAGGCAGGCCAATCCCATTGGGTTAGCTGGGTCCTCACGGTCCATGATATTTACAGACCCCTCACATCCTGGACATAAATTGTTTCTACTCTCAAAACGCCACTATAGAGCACTGCACACCAAGACAACTAGACACAAGAGCATTTTTTTCCTGAATGCCGTCACTCTGCTAAACAAATAATTCCCTCACCACTGTCAAAACTATTCACTAAGTCTGCACTAGTATTACTATTAATCTCATCGTTCCTTTCACCCATCTCCTCCCACTTATGACTGCATGACTGTAACTTTGTTGCTTGCATCCTTACAATTTATATTGACTGGTTCCTAATATGATTTGATCATATCATTAAGTGTTGTACCTCATGATTCTTGACAAACTTATCTTTTCTTTTATGTACACTGAGAGCATGTGCACCAAGACAAATTCCTTGTGTGTCCAATCATACTTGGCCAATAAAATTCTATTCCAATCTATTCTAAAATTCAGACACTTGGTAACCAACTGTATTTACAACAGTTCAAGCATCCCCGGGCATGGGATCACCTTCCCAGCCAACTGCTGACAAGGAAAATCAATGGGGAATGTGGATTCCCTTAATGAACACCTGATTCACTTAAAAGTTGTAATGATTTGCTTAACTCTGGCAAACAAAGGTGTAAAATCAGCTGTGACTCTTAAACCAACTGCCTTGATTAACAATGGAAATTATGATCCCAATTTTGGTCATAAGTTGAGGACTTATGACCATCCGGAAGATAAGGGTGAAGGTTTAGAGATGTTCACAAAAAGAATATTGGGTTTTAACCTTTCCATATTCCTTGACGAGAAATATGGACTCACTAGAAGGCTTTATCACTCTATTACTTTTGCTCCTAATTGTTGTTTTCAAAATCTTTATGCAAGCAAATATGATCATAAATCCACTTGTATTGATTCTTCACTGCTAGCTTTCTTCCTCGCAGGGTAGAAATAGAAACCTTTCTCAATAAAACAGTATTTGATGGTTGGATTTAAAATTAAGCTACTGTGATTGACAAAATACTTTTTCTGTCAGGCTGAACACCAAATGGTGGTTCTTCTCCGCAAGGCCAAGTTACAAATATTTATTTATTTTTACTTTATTTTATTTATTTAGTTTGTCAAACATGTACAAGATAACAGGTATAAGTATAAACATGGACATAAACAAGGAAATGGGTATAAATAAATGGGAACAGTAGGACAGGGACGATAGGCACGCTGGTACACTTATGCACACCCTTTAAATAGCATGCTAAGCAGAGGTGGGTTTCAGCAGGTTCTGACCAGTT
>JANHGD010005629.1:0-10413 GCA_027560375.1 Imantodes cenchoa | reverse complement strand
TGTTCCTCCTGTTCTTCCCTTTCATATTCCATTGCTCCTCCATTGACATCTAAGTATTGATCTTCTTTTTGTGGTTTGTAAGTCTTGTAAGTTTTCTTTGTAAGTTTTATGGAAGGCTTTGACCAAGACTGCTAAATCTTTGTAAAGTTCAGCTAAACTTTTTTCTTCAGCCATTTCCATTTGTTATTCACAAACTGAGCAATTATGATTCTTTGAGGACTTCCAATCCAAACAAATGGAAACAATGTTTAAGAGACAATGAACAATGAACTACAAAGAGCAACAATGAAAATATTATGTTCCAGCCTGTTCTCAGATAAGCCTTGAAATAACAATCTTCTCCAAGGTTGTGCAGCTGGCCCACAGAGTAAATAGCGATCTTGTATTTTATTATCCCTTCTTACCAGCAGGTGTCCTTCTTTATAAACCAGGATAATTGTAATCCGAAATAGAAAGTGAAATCCAGAAGCCGTGAGAAAAAAAAAAGAAAAAATTCTCCAATCTTGTAGAAATAAAGATAATCAAAATTCAAAATTAATGTTCCAAATATTTAGGGTTTTAATTAGTCACCTTTTCAAAAGGAAAACTTTTGGTAAATGTTCTTCCGTTTTCCTTTCCAGTTAGCCGCTTGTTAAATTTTTACGGTTTGTTCCGTTTAACTTTCTCCTTAAAAAAAAACAAAAAAACTTTCTCTTTAAATCCATACCTCTTGGTTTTCTCCGGTTTTCCGCTCTCTCTCTCCTGCACAAAGCTTCAAACTTTCCCAGGTGTTGCCAATCTTGAAGTTACCTTCTTTCAGTGGTGTACCCACCGCGACTATGGCGACCTTAGCGTGACGAACATAGTCGCCTCCGATCGCCGCTGGCCGAGGACTAAGGACTCCCTGGGGGGGGGATGCCGCCACCCCCGATCGACCCAACGACGTCCTCTTCTTCACCACCCCTTCGAGGTGGCTTAGACCCGGTTCCGAACGGTCCAGGTCGTCTGGCGGCGGTATCAGATTTCCCCTTTAGATGAGGGGAAATTCCGTGGCGCCGCGGTTTAGGGCACGCCCCTTCTCCAAAAATAAAATTTGGTTTTGTTATCATAGTTACAGTACTAGTTTTCAGGTCACTTAAAATAATATGCAGTAAAAATTGTGGATAAGGTTTTGGGAATATTGTACTGTCTTGTAGCAAAATAATAATTACATGCTCATTTAAATAGGGCTGCTTTTTTGCAGCCTTCTTTGCTTTCAAAAGAGCCACATTTAAAGTGGGATGGGCCAGTAAAACTGACAGCTTTTGCAGCTTGAGATGGGAATCTGTAGAGAATTTGTTAAAGCAAAATTGCTTTTCTTCACATAAACACTGAAAATCTAATTCAGCATTACATTGAACTCACAACTTCTCTGTGGGGGCAATCACTCTCTGGAACGAATTCCCCCCGGAGATTCGGAGGATACTGGACCTTCGGACCTTCCGCCGTGAATTGAAAACTTTCTTATTCCGTCAGGCTGGCCTGGCCTAACATATTATTTTAATTGGTTTTAACAGGGTGTTTTAAATATTGCCAAATTATTTAATTCTATTTTAATTCTATTTTAAACTATTTAATGTTTATTGATATGTATTTTATTATATGGCTGTTCACCGCCCTGAGTCCTAAGGGAGTAGGGTGGTATATAAATTTGATAAATAAATAAATAAATAAATAAATAAATAAATAAATAAATAAATAAATAAATAAATTTATTGGCCAAGTGTGATTGGACACACAAGGAATTTGTCTTTGGTGCATATGCTCTCTGTGTACAATACTTACTATTATACATACTTGTGTGTTCTTCATTTCTCTTTACATCTTCACTCAAAGAGATCTGAATGATTGAGTAATATTAATAATCTTAAAACAACTGCACTATAAATAACTGGCATCACTTAAAATGTTTGTATGGTTTTTAACAAAACAAAACATGAGATATATGCTACAAGTTCATCAGAGCAGATAGGGAGTAGGGGTGAGGACCTTTGAATTTAGATTATGTAAAGTTCATTTTGCTCCCTTGCAGAAAAAATATATTGGTCCTGGGGTTTGGATACATATTTTACCTCCTATTAAATTAATAAGAGACAGCTATTTTAACAGGAACAATTTATATATAACAGGCAGGGAGAAAAGAGAAAGAAGAAAGAAACAAGCATCTTGTTCTTTCTAGTAAGCATCATTAAGATTGCTTTACTGAAATAAGTCATGATGTAGCTGTTATTTTAATCTAGTGGCAACTCTATTCCCAATATGACCAAAGTGGTGCTGATTCTTTTTCTCTTTTTTGAGGGGGAGGCAGGGGTGGGTTCTACTTATCTTCCCTACCAGTTCGCATTGCGTTGGAAGTGCGCATTTCGCACACATCCCCATCACGTTGCACAAATGTGCAAGCTGCAATCAAGAAGCAGTGACCAGAGGACCAGTTCGGGGGCGTGGCCAGCCAGGCATCACTGCCGGTTTGATGAGCAGGGGGAAATTTCTGCCACTGGTACAAGCGAACCGGTCCGAACTGGCAGCAACCCACCACTGCTGTGGAGAGAGGGTTGTCATTTGACTCACAATAATTTGATAAGTAAGAAGCAAATGACGTACAAATAATTATGCTTCCTTGTTGTTTTTATTACTCTGAGTGAATAAAAACTACATTCAGCTTTCTCTCTTGAAGGGAAAAAAGAAAGAGTAACTTCTATCCCCTTATGCAGTATATTGATGAATATATTTGACTAAGTACCATGCGTTTTCATCCAAATAGTTCTCAGAGCTGTATTAAGAATAATATTAATCTTAAATAATTTGCTACATGGATTTGTGATGTTGTGTAAATTCGGAATGTTGGAAATACATGCGTTATAAACTTGTAGTGTGCACACACTCTTAAATCATTTGTAAAATAGTTAGGGCAAAGTCTTCCTTGAGCAAGTTTGACTCTTTATAACTGCATAGACATATCTTTGCCTTGTTCTTGCCAAGTTGGAAGTTGTCTGCAATTGCCTTCTAGGGTATTTGTCAGCTTTGCAGTCTAGTCTCTCACCTTGATATTTATAAAATAACATCCAAAAATATTTTTGAGGTGAATGAATGCAACTGTTATCTCTTGTTGCACACAAGAATAGAGGATAATTTGAAACTCATTAACAGGAAAATCAATTATGGTAGGCTGACACCAATCAGGCTGCATCTTCTGACATCCCCTAGTATGTTCAGGTAAGACGTTCTTAGCTGCCCTATCAGGACAGGTTTCTTCAGTCCAGCTTCAGGACAAGAAAAATGAAAATGTGTTTGTGCTTCCTGCCAGCCTTCAGAAATATGGTCTCAACAAATCACATTCAGACAGAAAAGATAGCTATGCAATCATGCAGTCTTGCCTGTGGGAAAGTTTTTAATGAGAATCTTTCTTATAAAACCAGTAATGACAGATCTCCTGCTATAAAAAGTTTATTGGGAGAGAGGATCTATAGGGAAAACAAGGGAAAACAGTAATCAGAGGTAGAGAATTCCAAATAAAGACAGCACAGTAAGCCTACCTAATCAAATTATAACGTTGTATAAAGTGTTGGGTTTTATCACATGTTCTTTGTAGAGAAGATGGTTGGAAAGAGATCCTTTGTGCACTGTGCTTGCATGTTCATAGCCCATTCTTTTTCTTGAGTGATGATGCTCAATATTATAGAGTACTGTATGAGGAATACATGAAAGTGGGCCCTTTTTTGAAGGCGGAATTGATAGTTATTCTATTCAGTAAAGGACAGGGTTCCATCTCTGATGTTCTGAGTCTAGTCAACAAATCACAAATTATCTAGGAGCCAAAACCACCTTCCTAACAATCTTTGTTAGAGGTATAAAAGTACAGTGCTTTTGTAAAATTTCCCCTTTGTATCACATCGGAGAAGTTCTTCTGGGAAATTCCACCTCTTCAGGATCAATTTATCAGATGCTTTAGGGGGCACTGTTGTGCCATCCCTTAGGAGGCTTTTACAATTCCCTGATGATACAGTTTTCAGTGCTGAACATGTCTCTCATAATCAATCAGACTGTAAGTGCAAATGTTCCTGCTTACATATTGCTGCAGGTTCTGTAATAATAATATTCCATGTAGTGAACATTTCAGCAGCTTCACACAAAGCCCAAATCTCTTCTGTTCTCCCACTTTTGTTGAGAGTAATTCCTACCCAGCCAGCATAAAATTACAAATATCTTTCCAGTATGAATTGCAGATTGCGTTCATATTTCCAATTTTGATTGCATAATTATACACAAAATGAGAGTAGGATTGGCTCTAAAAGATGTTAATTCAATTGGTCTCTTTTAGCCAATTCTCTTCTTAGCTTTCCTGTCTGAACTAATGGAAAGTAAGTAATGGTAAAATAATGTAATGAGAAGTAATGGACCTTATGTTGATTGACTGTTGATTGGATGCCACTAATTTACAGAGCTTGTCTTTCCTTCAGGGTCCTTTAGCTGTACAGCTAGCTACCTAGCAACCATCAAGCCAGCACTCTAATATTGCTATGTAAAATATGAATAGCTTGTTATTCCTACAATCATAGAAAAAATGGAGTACTAAGATTACACAAACTGATATGATGCTAATATTTTTATATTTTTGACAAATTAGTCAGGATTAGAGAAACAATTATATTGTTTATACTAAAGGGAGTCAGAATTTGGAAGTTTTTTTTCCTAGGTAAAAACTAAAATGAATGAAAGATTATTTATTCTGTTACTTTTAATTTTTTTGAAAAAGTATTTTTATAATAGATTTTTTTTAAACTTAAGGATAGATCACTTATTGATTTATTCCTAGGAAATGGAAGGAGACTATTCAAAGCTCTGAACAAAACATTCAGAATATATGGTGTTAAGCTAAGTAGACTAAACCTTTGACTTAATAAAGGTACATTGGCATTCAACACATAATGGATCTATTCCCAATTAATGATTAAACATTAATTGTAAAGTTTAAAACATTAAATTAATTAATTAAACATTAATTGTAAAGATTTAAAAAATTGGTATGGTATGCGATCTCCTGAATTCAGTGAGGTAAAAAGGAGGACATATGGTAGATAGTCCTCAGGTTATGATCACTTGTTCAATAACCATTCAAAATTATGATGGCACTGAAAAGGAATGATTAGAAGTGACCTTGGGAGTTTTGGCCATTGCAGTGTTCCTACATGGTTGTGATCTGGATGCTTGAGTGCCCTGCTTGTGCTTATGTTGTCACAGAGAGCTATAGTCATGTATCCGTATTTTCAGTTTCCCCTGCAAACTTCCCCAAAAGAAAAGCAATGGGGATGCCAGTAGGAAATCACAAGTCACTTCTGTTCCTCCCACATTTTTGCCTGTTTGCATTCCTTAGTTCCTTCCCACAGCATCCTCTGCCCCTTGTGGCATCCATGCACTTACCCACTGGCCTGCTTGCCTGGAAATCTGACCTCTTCCTACTTAATGACATGCACAGTCCTGGGGTTATAATGGTGAATGGGATTAATGGGATTGCTGTTACTAAGCAATGTGATCATGTGACATTGCATTTTACAACATAGCGATGGAAATTGCCATCGTAATTCAAGGGCTACTTCAATAACAATACACTTGGCACCCAGCAAAGTTCCTGTTCCACCTGTCTTTATTCCATTCCATTCTTTTGATTTTTTTAAAAAATAGTAAAGCAAGGCAAAGATCCAGAAATTTTGGAAAGTGAAAATGCTGAAAGGCTATAGCCTAATGCTTTATTTTGGCACTATTATATTATTTAATTTATGAAGATCCTAAAATATTCAGGCTTGTGAAACCCAAAGGTGATTCTGAATAGATCTGTAAGTAGCCATTCTTTATTAAGGTCACTGATCAGAATTCTGCCAGATAACAAAATAATTAAACCGTTTCTGTTCAGGGTAAAATAAGCTCTAGAAGGGTTCTCTTTAAATTAGCTGAATGGTCAATCACATGAAAATGCAATTCAGTTTAGTAAAGTAATGCACACTGGGGCAAAAAGCCATTACTTAATGTGTATACTAATAGGATCTCAGCTGTCTGCAATAAACCAGGAAGAAATAATTTGGGAGTCCTGATGGTAAAAATGTCATAAGTGTGCATCAGCTATGAACAAAGTAAATTATATGGTATAATCCTTAGAATAAGGATCAAAAATGAAAGTGATGACACTATACTATGTTTATACAAATCTATACTATGTTCATAACTTTGTATGTGCATACTGTGTATACTTCTAGTTGTGATATTTGAAAAAAAAAAAGCATAATAGTGCTAGAAAGGGGGCAGAAGAAGGCAACCAAAATGATCAAATGGCTGAAACTCTCTCCTTTGAATAAAGGCTTTAACATTTGGGACTGTTTACCTTGGAAGAAAGGGATGGACGGGTTACCTGATTATGGTGTATAAACCTTTGCATGGTATTGAGAAAGTGCACAGGAAACAGGTTTTCCTCCTCTGTCCAAACAGTAAGACCCTGGATCATTTAGGGAAGCTGACTGGAAGGAAATGTACAACAAATTAAAAAGTATTATTTTACACAGCAGTTAATTTTGGGGGGGACGGGGAAGCCATAACTACAAGACATGGTACAAAACTTTGATACCTTTAAAATGAGATTGGGTGAATTCATGGAAGATAGATCCATCACTGCTGTTGGTTTTGAAAACTACCTCTGGTTGGGAGTACCATGCCTCCCAGTACAACTGGCAGGGCTGGAGAGGGTAAGGTTCTGTCTCCTGCTTGTAAACATTCCAGAGGCCTCTGCTTCAGCGGTGGGTTGCTCCCAGTCCGGACCAATTCTTAGAACTGGTAGCGCCAGTAGCAGGAGGCTCTGCCCACCTGCCCGGGACACTTCTGAGTATTTGTGCAGAAGCTTCTGTGCATGCGTAGAAGCATCGGGAGCATGCGTGAGCACACACACGAACCAGTAGTAAAGGGTTTTAGAACCCACTACTGATCTGCTTGCTCATTATGTGAAATAAAATGCTAAAACAAGGCTTGAATCAGTAGGATTGTTTTAGGTCTTTATTCCTAACCTGCTCAAGTGGTGGGGTGGTGATGAAGGATAAACTCGGGTTAGGAAGAGTGTGCTGTTACTCATGCTTTGGTCATCCTCATTTCTTCTACTGCTATATACCACAAAGGTTTGAAGACCACTTGAAAGCTTCAGACAGACCAAATACAGTGGCTTGGGCAGTTATTGGTTTATTTATGTAATACCATAGCTTCTAGAAATGTGCTAATTACCAGCCAGCTTCTGCATGTAATTAAAGGTCCTGATTGTCATTTTTGAAGAACTTTGTAACTCAGGGCCTATCAGAGATGAATTCTGTTCTGCCCAGCTACAGACCACAAAAAACGCAGCACATACAAAGTCTGTACAAACCTTAGTTTACTAATTAAGGACTACTAACGAGCTTTATTAGTAGTCATCAAACACAAATACTGTTTAAAGCAGTCTTTTCTGAACACTGTCTGTTAATTCAACTTCATTAACAGCCAGCACGAGTCCACGAAATAATAACTCAATTCTGAGTGAACAGTTTTATAGATAACAGCAATCTTACGGTGGATGGCAAAATGCCCAGACGCAATTTGCAGAAAAAATGCCAAGAGAGAGAACAAGAGCTGATCAGACGTTTCAGGAGTCAAGACAAATTGGCTCTTTCATCATCATCCCTTAAATAGCCTAGGAGAGTGGCCAATTAGCCCCAAGCTTTACTTCTGAGGAGATCTCCTCCTGAAGAACCATTCCTGCCTTTTGGCAGCTCTGCGTGCCTGTTCATGGATGCATTCTGCCAGTCTTCTGCCTGTTTGTCCTACATATGTGACAATCCTGCAAAAGAGATAATAAACCAGCTCAAAAGAGAAAAAGATTCCAGTACCTCTCCACCACTAATCAGCACTCAGATCAGCATAAATTAACTAAAAGGTTAACTTCAGACCCCAACAGTCAAGTAAGCAATATCCCAATCAAGAAACTGCCAAAGAGCCATCAGTAAACAGCCTAACCAAAGAATCTTTAAGACTGTTCCCGCTGACACAGACAGGCAAGACACCAGAATATTAACTGACAGCAAACAGTACTCCTTACTAGCACTGATGATGTTACCTAGCTAGGATAATGAAACGTCTGCAAGAAAACAAGCAAGCTCAGAGAGCATCAAGGAGCCCTCATGTAATAATCTTTTATGATTTGAATTATATATAAGTCCAGTTAATTAAAATAAAATTGGGATGGGGGAAAGGCAGTGAAGATATCACCAGAATGTCTTCCAATAATTTCCTCACTGTGCCTGGATCAGTGATCGCAATCTTGGAATTGGGCAGAAAAGAAATTCCAAACACAACAACCAATCCAAAATAGTATAACTAATTTATAATTCAGTAGATACTAAACATACACAATGGTATACAATATGCATTAAATAATAATCATACAATGTTTCCCTTACCTGAGACACTGTGACTGATATCTTAATATCTGAAATATGGTTGATTCTGTATTATAATTTCACTGAAAATTCATCATGTACCCTTAATTTAGCAGGTTGATCTTTCTACTCTTTGTTCTTCAGCTGAATTTAAAAGGTGTGAATTTGCATCATTTCAAAACATCCATAAAGATTTATTATGTTTTAATGGTTGTACTCTAGATATTTCAGGTTGATTGCTGTGTCTGCTATAAAACTTCAATGTGGTGCCAAATACACAAATGATCTCTCATGACAGAAACTCTTAAAATAAATAAAATAAAAGTATTTAGATTAAATATGTATTTTATAGATTAGCATATTTATATTTATGCCAATTGTGTTAAAGATGTAAGATGAGGATTTTATATCATGCAATAATGATAAAACATTCAGATCAAGACCATCACAATTGGTTTATCAATGAATGTATTTAGGGGTTTATTTTGATAACTTTATTAAAAGTTACAATTAAAAGAGATAAAACACTAATACAAACTAAAAAAAAGAAAACAAAAAGTGCAGAAAAGATAAAGAGAAAATAAAAAATAAAAATACAGTAAAGAAAAAGAAAATATATATAAAAGAAATATTTTTAAAAATCGACAAATATAAATAATTTCAGTTAACATCACCTTCTCTTAAATACAACACATCTCTTCTTCCCAAAACCCATGCACTAAATAAATCCTTAATACTTTGTTATTTGGCTCTGATCAGCAAGAATCTGTTTATGGTTATTAGAGATAACAATGTATCTATTTTAACCTTGATCAAATAAACCAGCTTTAAATTCCTTCCTTTTAATTATTTTTCTTTTACTCTCTTCAAATAATGTTCTAGAACTTGGTTTCTTATTCATTTCTTTTTTCTCTGTCCCTCCTCAAAAATTATTCAAAGCTTTAACAAAACTCTTTTGTAAATCCAATATAGGAAATTCTCTTGGTTTATTTTAATGTTTTTAATTATGAAGGCATCAGGCAGTATCTAGTGTATCATCCTTTTCCATATCATACCATATCATTCTTGTAGTCTCTCCTTTTTAAGTCCACTTTCAAGTAAGTCTCAGTCTTGCAGGGGTGGGTTCTAACTTATCTTGCTGCCGATTTGCTTCCTCCTGCGTCACGTGGGCGCGTTTGTATGCACAGTGCTGAAACGTCCCCCAAAAAATCACCCTCAAAAAGCCAAAAGCAAGATGGTAATGCATGCACAGTGCCGGAAACTTGGCTTCTACGCACGTGCAGAAGAAAAAATTAAAATAAAATATTTTTTTTAAAAAGATGGCGGTGCACATGGAGCGGCACCGATAGAACCGGTTCCGTGATGTCATTGTGATGTCACCAGCAGGTTGCTACTGGTTCAGGCGAACTGGTCCGAACCGGGAGGAACCCACCTAAACGCCATACTTGTTAAATATATCAAGGTGATGTCACTGGCTTGCTGACTACTCAAAATGCGATCATGTGATGGTGAGGAAAGGAGTGGCAGTGTGAACTTTGAATCTGGGTCCTAAGTATTGTTCCCTCTAAGCTGCGCGGCCGCGCGGCCACGCAGGTAAGAAGGGAACGGCATGCAGCAGTTTCCAACTGCCGCGCACCGCTTTCTAATCGCAGACGCTGTGCACCTGTGCGCCTGCGCACATGATTAGGGAACGGTGCGCAGCACTTTCCAATTGCCGCGTGTCGTTTTCGGAAGTTACAGGGATCGTTGGTCCTAAGTACCTTTTTGGGTCTATTGCAACTTCAAACATTCTCTAAGCAATCGGTCGCAAGGGAAGGACTACTTGTACTGAGCTTTGCATATAATCAATTGTATCTAAGAATTCACACTGAAATACAAATTAGAAACTATCTTATTGGCAGCGTCTGCAAAATCTCAAGCAATGCTTGATCTCAAGACCACCTTCCCCCCT
>JANHGD010005628.1:25854-37483 GCA_027560375.1 Imantodes cenchoa | reverse complement strand
CCAGTTCTCTGAACTACTCAAAATTTCCGCTACTGGTTCTCCAGAACCTGTCGGAACCTGCTGGATTTCACCCCTGATGTTAGTACATCTGGGTGAAACCCGAATCTGAAGTCTTCTGGGGTTTACCACCCAGTTGAAAGTTCAAGTCCCCTGTCCCCACACCCACAACTCCATTACATTGTCCAATCCTTATTTGCCATGCTGGCAGAGTCCACCCAACTCCTTCCGTGCAGGTGCAGAGACAAAGGATGACCTTGACTTTCTAGAAGGAATTTATTATGGCCACATACTAACAACCTCATACAATCCCCCCTCCCATTTTTCCACAATAGAAAATGCATAATAGAATGATATAAAGTGTGGCAGGCAAAGTTCCCAATAAAGATGGCTTTGGCCTGACAACAGACCTCCCAGATGGCCCAGGCTGGTTCCTTGCCTCTGGCACAGAGCCTTCTCCAGACTCCAAGCCTGGCCCATGTTCCTCTCCAGCCTCCTCACTGTCTGACTCTGCTGACAGCTCCACAGGCCACTGGTGGACCACAACAGAGTGCAACATGGCCTGCCCAGCGTGTCTGGGCTTTCATCAGCAGGGTGTAAACTGATGGCAGGCCTACTCTGGAGAGGACTTCTGTGTCTGGCACCTTGTCCTGCCACTGGATCCTCAAACATCTGCAGAGGCAGGTTGGGTGGAAGTGGTTCAATTGCCTAGCGTGCCTCCTGTATACAGTCCAAGTCTCACTGGCATACATCTGGGTAGTTAGTACTACTGCTCAGTAGACTTTGAGCTTTGTAGCAAGGCTTATTCCACGGTGGTTCCACACGTTGGTCAGTAGACTGCCAAATGCAGATGAGATGACACAGGGCATGGCACAGAGATAAAAAAAACAGCTGGCAGTTCAAACCGCCCCTTCATTGCTCCCCAAACAAAATCCCATGATTCTGGCAAGTCCCACAGCAGTCATTAAAAACCCCCACTCAAACCTCAAGCAGCCTCTGGCTGCAATTAGCCCAGCCCAGCACTGTCTGCACCAAGGCTGCATGGCAATAAATCCAAATGCATTTGGCAAATCAAAAGCAAATCAAGGAGTTCAGGGAGCAAAAGATCCAGGTAATTAGTCTAGAACATCAAAAGGAATGCAAGGACTCTTGGCAAGTTCAAACGTCGGCCCACAATACTTCAGGAACTCAGCATTTGTTCCCAACAAATGTCCCTCCCCACAGGATCTCTTTAAGTCACATTCCCAAGATGTGCCTGGTGAAGATGGGCAGGGCACTCTCCTGCCGAGTAGCCTGCTCAGTCTGCGCTGATCATGCCTTCTCTGCATTCTCCAAGCCCTTGGATCAGGAGGGGAGAGTCCTTACTCCTCGTCTGAGCTTGTCTCTCATGTTCATCCTGCCTCTGTTTCTCCCTGCCTGCAGTCCTTACTAATTCCAAAAAGACTTTCCTGGACTGACTCTGCCCTTCAGTTTCCTCCAAGCCAACGGAGCTGCCCTCTCAATCGCTGTCAGTTCTTCTTCCAGCTGATCCTCCCCCACAGATTCAGACTCCGAAGGGGGCAGGACGGCAGAGCTTGCCTTGGTGATTCTGCAGTTGACCTTGATGTCAATTGTCATTGCACGGGAAAGGGTGCTGCCAAGGTATGTAAATTGGTCCACTGCTTGCAGCTTTTGTCCCTTCACTGTTATGATGGGCTCTTGATGTTGTGTATTTGGGGCTAGCTGGTGCATCACTTTGGTCTTCTTTGTGTTAATGAGGAGGCCGAAGTTGTTGCATGCTGCTGTGAATTTGTCCGCACTGGCTTACATTTCCTGCTCTGATCCAGCATACAGGGCACAGTTGTCAGCAAAAAGGAGGTCTCATAGCAGAGTCTTCTTTATCTTGGTAACAGCCTGGAGTCTTCGCAAGTTGAACAGTTTCCCATCAGTCCTGTATCTCAGGCTGACTCTCAAGGAATTATTCTGGAAGGCTTTTGACAGCAAGGCCGAAAACAGTGTCTGGAGACTGCAGCTGGTGCAGAATGTGGTGGCACGCGCTGTGATGGGTGCCCCGAGATACACCATGTGACACCCATCCTACGCAGACTGCACTGGCTGCCTGTTGGTCTCCAAACGCAATTCAAAGTGTTGGTGATTACCTTTAAAGCCCAAGCCATGTAGGTATTAGTATCAAAGTAAAGAGATTTAACAGAAATATCACATAATAACTTTAATTTGACTTGCTAGCCTCATGCAACATGAATTGGAACCCTCCATGGAAAGAGGACACAGAATCATAGAATCATAGGGCTGAAGAGATCATAGAGTGGAAGAGAAAAGCATGGAGAAGAACATAATGGATTGACTCAATTACAGCATCGATGCATAGTTGCAAATAATATTGGAAAACCTGAAGGGCCTGGTTGGGGACCAAATCATCCTGGAGAAGGTCTGCACATGTGATCACTAAGATCTGACAGTTAATTTGTTCCTACAGAAAATCAAATTCTATTAATTTTCTAATAAATGCTAATTCTTAAGTGAAATTTACAAGTTCAATTTCTCAGTCAACTAGTTAGTTACAAAAACTCATCAAGCTAGTTTCATAGAATCAAAGGGTTGGAAGGGACCTTGGAGGTCGTTTAGTCCAACCCCCTGCCCAAAGCAAGAGACCTTATTCCACTCCAGACAAATGGCTGTCCAATCTTTTCTTGAAGATCTTCAGCAATGGAGCATCCACAACTCAGGGAGACAAGCTATTCCATTTATTAACTATTCTTATTGTCAGGAAATTTCTCCTTAGTTCCAGATTGGATCTCTCTTTAATGAGCTCTCACGCACTGTGTCCTACCCCCAAGTGCAAATGGAGAATAAGTTGACCCCCTCTTCTCTGTGACAGCCCCTCAAGTACTGATAAATAGTTAATCCTTAAGTGTTCTTCATGCAGTTTAGCCTCCAGAACCCTTATTATCTTTGTTGCTATTCTCTGCAACCTTTCTAAGGCCTTAGCATCTTTTCTGTATTATGGTGACTAGAACTGGATACAATTGGACCTAGTGCAGTATAGAGCAATACTATCACTTCTCATGATCTTGATGTTATCCCTCTATTGCACAGCCTAGGACTGCATTAACTTTTTTTTTTTTTTGCATCTGCAGCATACTGCTGGCACATGCCTAAGTGTTGCTCTGCTAGGACACCTAATTTCCTCTCACAGTTGTTGTTGAGCCAACTACTGCCTACACGTGTGCATTTGGTTTTTCCTGCCCAACTGCAGGAAATTCACAAATTCTGAGAAAATTGCCAGCTTGGTGTTCTTTACTTGCATACATAAGTGTGCACCATTGCATATGATTATTTTAAATTTCAATGGAAATGTACTATATGAAAAAAAATCCACATATGAACTGCAGCCTTGTACAGTTTTCCTCATCTCCATTATTTGCATGTTAAAATAAACAAAGGTGCTATTTTTTATTTTATATTTGATGACTGAAAAATGGTTAGCTTAAACTACTATTTTAACAGACACCTTCATCATTTATCTCCCTAAGTCTGAGCACAAAACATCCTTTTTATATTAATACAGAGGACGGGGGGAAAATCTCTCCAGTGCTTCCATTTTGTTAGATAATAACAAAGGAGGAGAGGAGAATATGTAAAGGAGAGTACTTTCAAAATTCTATCTTTCTGCAGGATGATGCCTCCCCACTATGTCTCAGGTATACTATTTTCCTAATTTAAAAAATGCTATTATTCCAATATACTATTACAAATAAGAGTTAATTATCAAATAGATCTCCATAACATTTCATGAAGAAGGTGCTAGTTGTTGCACAATAAAAAGTTCATGTGAATAACGTGAGCTGTAGATCTGGGAACCTATTCCAATGCAAATGTTTTTATTAGTAGTATTTTCCAGATGGATACATTTTTGGCCTTTGGGCCAGTCCCTCTCTCTCAGTCCTAGGAAGAAGGTAACAGCAAACTACTTCCCAAAAGCTTGCTAAAAAAAACTACTGGGATTTGTCCAAGCAGTCACCAGATAGTGAAGACTGACTTGAGGGCAGCCCATTCTTATAGTTATTATGTATGCCACTGAAATACCTCTGATTTTACTTTCTTTTGGCATTTCCATAACAGGCCTTGGCAATAAAGCTTAACAAAGAAGTCCAAAGTTCACCATGATCCCCTTTAAATTTAGAAAGCTGAAGCACTTTGTTTTAAGGTCACTAAAATTAGGAACACTCTGTCCAAATAAAAATATGATCCAGCCAGGTCATATGAAACCTTTGTGAGATGCTCCAAGAGACAATCAGCATTCAAACCAGTCCACCACTGTATATGTCACATTCCTACAGCATGAGTTGAAAAATCTTTCTCCTGTTGATGAAGTAACCAGATAAGATGTAGGTGTCCTATGGAAAACTAGCAGTCATGGCTGCCTCCCAATGAAGAACAATTTAAAAATGGAATATGTCAGAGATGGAATGGCCACCTGGGATAGAAAGAGGGGAGAGTGGGGAAAGGATAGATGGAGACAGACTGAATGATTAAAAAAATAAATTAGAATGTAATTTAGGTTACAGTATTTAAGGGAAAATATATTTTATTGATTTGAATTGATGGTATATGTGATGTTATGTATGATTTTGAAGTGGAGAAAAATAAAATAAAATTTCAAAAAAAAAAGGAATATGAATATGTTGCTGCACCAGTCCACTGTACAGAAAATATAGTAACTTGCCACAAGGAATGAAAACAGCCTTTATCACTAACATTATTATAGGTCTTAGGCATAATGATTTTGTGCATTTCACTACTCCATTATTTTTTCATCTGTTAATTAATGCATTTAGTTGGAGGACTCAGGGAGCTACAGATAGGCAATTATGTTGTTCTATTCTCCCTAGCAGATGTTCCTTGATGGGGGGGTGGGGTGGGACAGAACCACTTGGAGGAACATCCGAAAAGCTCCAAATGAATGACATTGCTATTTACGTGAGGTACTACTATCATTTTCAGTCCCCATACTGTCATCTCTAAGAACTGGAAATGCCAAGAACAAGGAATAAAGAATACCATTGTGGATCAAGTTTCTGCAGATTCTTCAGGAACAAAATCCCTCACTCTCGCTATACACAAAAGAAAGGGGAAAAGAAGAAAAATAATACTCAGTAGCCTGATTCTATATATTTGTTGCTGAAGAAAAGTAAGAAATGAAACAAAACTCATGTCAGTTTCAGTTGTTTTCATTTTATCTGGATTGCTGGAGGAACCCACACAGGTTTAGCTCTTAAAAGACCTAAATCTCAGGAGCCAGAAAGAAGGGTAAGGCAAACATTCCTCCCAATAGGATAGGACAATATCATTTAAACAATGAAACAAAAAAGAACCTCTAGCTTCTCAGTAGTTTCAACTGCAGCTGAACACACAACTGCATGACAAACTACCTGCATCAGTTCTGTGCCACTGTCGAGCATTCTTCACCTCTTTCTGCCCTTCCATTGACCAAAATTCTCTGAAGCTGACCAATGGGGGTAAATGGGAGGTTAAATGGCAATTAGCTGATATGCTGCCCCTTCCTTGTTCTTCCTTTGCCAAATTTAAGTGAACCAAAAAAGGCAAATGGCCAGTGGCACTATGCTGATAAAGCAACCACTCAGAGTATCCAGCAAGTGATGAAGGAATGATAGTAATGAATGTTTTGTTTCAGAAGCGGGGGAGGGGGGAGGTCCAGGAACCAAAGCAGAGCAAGACAGGAATTCCTCCCATTGGGAAATGCCCAGTCCAGCTATGGAGGAGCAGCACTTAAGTTGATTAACTTCAAAAGTTCATTGGTTTAGCTGATAAAGAACTCTGGGAGTGGCATGGCATGATGGGGATATGCAAAAGCAATGCTAAATCTTTAACAACAGGATCAAGAGACTCCTAGTGGTGCAATGACAATAAACTAAACTAAGCTAAACTAAACTAAACTAAACTAAACTAAACTAAACTAAACTAAACTAAATTAATAAAATAAATAAAAACTTCCACAAGAAGAAAGTAGCATTTAAATGAATGTATTTTGTTTGCCTTAGCAGTTTTGAAAAGCAGGCCACAAGCATATTATTCTCATTGCGTAAATGGTGGTTTGGCCTCAGACATGGTCATACCAAGAGCATTTTTTTAAAACAAGCACTCATAATGGAACCCAGCAACAATTTTGTTTTGAGGATGAGGGCATGAAGAGGGAGATATGACGTCACCACCTCTAGTGGCAGTGAGCTTTGACGATTAACCTGGATATCTTTCTGCCCTGAGGGTTGGGATCGTCCCTGTAGGGAAGTTGGAGACCACCTGCCACAGTTCCCAGCTGTGCATTATTGCTTGGCACTCAGTGAAGCAGAGAAGATAAACTATCGGGAAATGAAAAGGACAGATAGAGGAAGAGCTGCTTATCAAATATGCACATTTCAGATGGAACTTCACACCCAGTAGAAAGATGTTAGATTGCTGTTAGCTCTCTGGTGCGCTCCTGACAATGTGTTATCGGGTCATGTTTGCATGACAGTGGAAGCCCATGCAGGAAACATTAAGTCATATGACTCCTAAGACGGAATCAATCAAGTGAGCAGCACAGCTCCTGAAAACTAATTTCACCTTCATAAGGTCTGGTTATCTGTGTGGCAGACATGAGGATTGTCAGCCCCATTTCAGTCCAACCAGCTTCGGTGCTGCAGTAAGAATTTTAATGAGCCCATACGGTAATGGGTATGAAAAACGACACTGGAATGGATTCACATACACACTACACACACCCGCACACGTACAAGGCTACCTCTACATACAAAGATGAGTCCAGTGAAATAGGAGCAATTACAAGCAGGCTTCTTTCTCACCAACTAAGCTTGCCTGAGATGTTCATTTAAAACAAAATGCTTTTATCGGGCTAATCATATCCGTATCATGGCTTTTTGTAATTCTGAAAATAATCTGAAGGTCATGGTGAATTCTTTTTTTTTTAACTGCAAAAATTGTTATAAAATTATTATACAATCGACGTGTTCCTGAAATAATTATGCACATTTTTGTATTAATTACAGAGGAGGTATTAGCAATGTTTGATTACATTGACACAGTGTATAATAAGTTAATAATGAACTAATGTACTGTACAATCCATATTTCACTTTATTCTTGTTTACCAGCCAGAGTTCCTTTGATAGCTTTGACAGCAACCATATACATTTATTAAATAAAGAAAGAAGCAAAAAGGTGATTTGTCATTCAGCATGTTAATTTATACCTAGGTACCCTTCTCTCGCACTCTTTAAGTCCAGGCTGAGTTCCTCACAGTTTGGACCAGATCACCCGAACCGGTAGCAACCCGCTGATCCCGGTCCATGGACACCGTCATCTTTTCTTTTTGAAATTTTTAGTGAATTTTTCCCTATTTGGATGGCTTCTCCTCTTCCGCTTCTTGAAAAAGAACCCTCCTGCCCACCCCGGGGTTAATACTGACCTTTATTTCTTTGCCCAAAGCACAGCTGATCAGCTCCTCAGCTGTGTTTCGGGCTGAATCCTGCTACTGAACATGCGCGGAAGCGAAATAACACGAGGGGACATCCCGATGCGAACCGGTGGTGAAGGTAAGCGGAACCCACTCCTGGTGGATGAGTGAGAAAACTATTAAACTATAAAATTACCCTGATTCAAAAGTGTTTCTCATGCTTTCCTTAGGTTTTTGTGCTATTTAAGTTCTGGCATTAAGACCGATTGTTAAAGGACAGCATGGCAATATTTAAATTGATAAAAAGTTGCAGATTCTGGGACACATTTGATCTGACACACATTTTTCTATGAGACTCAATGATTTTAACGGGATTTACTCTTGAAAAATGTAATATATTGTAGCTAATTCTGTGTTTGTAATAATGCCAATAATAATTAACTTCAATTCTATATTGATGGGTAAGAGTGATGAGGTTTGTAGGGCTATTAAGCTTTACTAAGCAGATGCTTAGATCCAACCCACAGGATCACCCTGGAAACATCCTGGAAAAACCCTGGAAACAGCAAAGGACTGGCCCGTGGTACCTCTGCCAGGGAAAACTGAGTTCAGGAACCCATTTTTGCTGGCAGAGCGCTCAGGTCAACACAGCCGACATCGAGCTGGCCATGCCCACCCTGGCCACGCCCCCTGCCCCCCAAGGTCAAACACAACCCTGATGTGGCCCTCAATAAAATTGAGTTTGATACCCCTGACCTAGATGGTCTTAAAAGAGATAAGAAGGGCAGGTAGAAGATAAACCTCTCCATGGCTAATCCATAGGTGCTGTTAATCTGAAGTATGTTACTAAAAACACAAGAATGTCGTCATCCTGCTTGTGGGTTTGTCACAGGCTTCTGGGTGAATGTTGTGAAAAGCCGAAGCCTAATCTATCATTGCTTCTTATGTTCGTATTCTTCCCCTAATTCAGGGATTGTCAAAGGTTCTTACTGGTGTTCCCAGAGACTCCGCAAAGCCTTCTAAAAAATGAAATAAAATGAAATTGCATAAGATATTGTCATCTTGTAGAAGCACATGTGATGTTTTCCAAGCATCATAAGAGCAGTGGTGGGATTCAAAAAATTTTACTAC
Source organism: Imantodes cenchoa (assembly GCA_027560375.1). Classification (NCBI taxonomy): domain Eukaryota; kingdom Metazoa; phylum Chordata; class Lepidosauria; order Squamata; family Dipsadidae; genus Imantodes; species Imantodes cenchoa. Next base: position 28,882 of record JANHGD010005628.1, on the reverse strand, counting down.
TAGTTCTGTGGGCGTGGCTTGGCGGGCATGGCTTAGTGGGCATGGCAGCGGAAGGATACTATATAATCTCCATTCCCACGCCACTCCAGGGGAAGGTTACTGCAAAATCCCCATTTCCTCCCGATCAACTGGGACTCGGGAGGCAGAGAATAGATGGGGTGGGGCCGGTCAGAGGTGATATTTACCGGTTCTCCGGACTACTCAAAATTTCCACTACTGGTTCTCCAGAACTGGTCAGAACCTGCTGAAACCCACCTCTGCATAAGAGGCTGTGATTTGAAGATTTTAAACCTAGACTACTATGTGGCCAGGAAAGAAATTAACCTATATGCCATTCAAAAGTATGAAAGAATTGGAGCCATATTTTCTGCTTGGCTACTATTAGACTAAGCTCAGCCAGGCTCTTTATTCCTTTGTTAGTTTTTCCTCTCAGTTGATGGACAATTAATCTTCAGGGGTGGGAGAGGATAATTCCGTCAAAGGTTCCAAATCACTTTTGGAAAGCATCAGAGAACCGGTAAAAGCTGGGTCTGTAAAGCTTTGATTCAAACGGATGCTTTAAGCTAAATCAGATATCTTTGGATCTCCATAGATTGTTGCATATGCACAATTAATCAAACTAAATCAACAAGCTGAACCCAATCAGTCTGAACTGGCAAGCTAAACTGAACTGATTTGGCTCATCTGACTGAATCAGGGCTTGTTGCATTGAATCCATCCTTGCAATTGAGGTTTGGATGAGTCGTGCACATGTGTCAAAGGTCTGTGAGATTCTTGAAAATTCACTTTGGTTCTTCAGATGTTCCAAGTGAAACTCTTCTGTCACCAAATCTTAGCACAAAGCATCCTACCAATGCAGAAAAGGTTTAATCTCTGCTTATCTTCTGATAAGCACTCAGATTTCTTTTTTTCTTTTTTTTATTTACTCTAGCATTTTATCATTGCTTGAAAATCTTACAACGCTCTCAACAAGCCTTCAGATTTCAAAGTGCAAAGTGACTCATCCTGTATGCATATCAACCTGCCATCATGTCAGATAGTATCCCAAACAATATACAGTTTGTGAATGTTCCCATTTTGAACTCTCTATTCCTTGTGGATGCAGATAATTTGCATAATATTAGCAGGTCAAACAACACTAAAAAGAAATAGAGAATTCAATGGTAGCGTGCCTGTCATTATCATGATACATGAGTGACAGAAAAGAGATATTCTGTAAGAAGTTAAAAGTTCCATCTGGCCAGGAATGGTTGTAATCACTGGCACAATGAAAGGGCAGAAAGTTGCAGGTCAGTCCGAAAATAAGTTTCCCTTGTTCCACATCTGCAAGAAAGGGCATCTGTCAATCACTCCTTCTAGAAGGAGGCTTGCCCAAATTTTCAACCACATGCAAAGCCATGTTTTTGTAAGTTTTTTTTTTAATCAACATCAAAATCAGCCTGTTATGCAGCTTTAAACAAATGTGAGGATGAGAAGCAAGCTGTTGCAAATTGGCACAGGTTCTGCAGAATATTAATATGAAATGAAATGCAGCAAACTCCGGCAAAATAAAGATGTGCGCTCATTCTTCCTCCATCCTAGCACTGTGTGTTTGTTTAAATCATTTATGAGATGGCTACCCAGCTCATTCTCACTGTTCTGAATGGCAAATAGCAGACAAATAAACTAGCAGAACAATAATGTGCAATGCACAAGAGCCCACTAAAAATTACATTTTTTTTTCATTCAAACCACACCGGTCACGCTCACCTAACATCAATGCCTGAGGAAAGAGCCAATTTTTAAGGTCTTCCTAAAGACTAACAGGATTGTACCATTTGGGTCTGATGGACAATGTTGTGGTCCACCAGCAAAACTAGTGTCAGACTTCGACAATGAGGAGGTTGGGGAGAAACTTGGGGAAGGCTCTGATGGATGCTCTGCATCAGACGCAGAGACAGAACCAGGACCATCCAATGTTCCCCAGCCACCGGAGAGGCAGCTGTCTTTGGAGGCTGATATGAGTGAGGAGGAAGAACAGCTGGGGCCTATTCCAGATGCACATATGTGCAGAGCAATTAGGAAGGAAATGGGAGTGGTTGTCCTAGTTCATTTCTAGAGATTTTGCCTCATTGTGTTTCGTGCATCAAAGACTGCTTGCCAGAACTTAATTTGCAGCCTTTTGGCTGGGAGCTCACGATCTTGCAATTATTGCTAGGAACTGATAAGGTCTGTTGCTGCCATTAACTCCTTGCAGGACTCTTGCCTGGACTTTTCAGTGAGTGAATGCAATTAATTCACAAGAGGCAAATGAAGAGAGGTTTTTCGTGACAATGAGTTTGTTTATTGCTTCTGCTAAGATTGGGTCAGAACAAACAATGCTGATCCAAAGGGCACGTGCCACAAAAAAGTTATATCTCCTGCATCCCATTACATGATACTGCTTCATGGAGGAAACTCAAGGAATGCACATTGTGTCTGCTGATCCCATTAGATTTTATACAATCAGGAATGTACAGTCCCTCAAATATCCTGGTTCTGTGTCAATTAGGGAGTGCTAACCAGTATTCTGAATTGTACTTAGAAGCAATTCCTGGATTCCTGGACTGCTTAAATGGAATAGAGGCTGATTAGCAAGAATTGCATCTCACCCATTATCAATAATCCTTTTGCACATTTTATTCTGTACAGTCATGGCTTGATGATCGTTTTCTTGTTTCACAATGGGAAAGTAATTACATTTCTCTCATCCTCATTTTATAGAAAAAGAATTAAGAGAGTGTATATGGCTAGACCCATTAAAGTCTTGCCTGAGCAAGAATTTGAACCCATCCTTAATCTATTCAAAGAAAAAGCTTGACTGTAGGTTTAGGTTTATTGGAATTTCTAATGCCGCCCATTCCCTAAGGACTCAGGACGGCTCGCAACAAATCCTAAATACAATAATAGTATTAAAACATTAAAAAAAACACAGAAAACATTAAAATACAATAACTATTAAAAAAAGAAACCCTTAACTAGAATTCATCCACTCCAGGGGCCAGTGTTT
>JANHGD010005628.1:0-11947 GCA_027560375.1 Imantodes cenchoa | reverse complement strand
TCAAGTTTCTCTTTTCGGGCGAGTCAGGAAAGCACTTTAAGGCACGAGCTTAAAGCCAAGGGATCTCCAGCCAAGCTTCCGCCGGGCTCTCGAAACTTTGCTGAAAGGGGGACCCTATCGGGGGAGGGAAGGTGAAGGAAGGGGCAAGCCGAGACCGTCCATCCCTCAGAGACGAGGGAGCCTGCGGCGCCTTGACCTGGGGAAGGAGCGCCGCCTGCAAGGCCGAGCCCCAACGGAGGCGGTTCCAGAGGGACCCGGCGGCCCGTCCGCCTTGCCTGCCCACCTTCCCCGCGGGCCCTGGTCCCCGGGCGCCTGCCCTACACGTCTAGCACGTGGTTGAGATAGGAGATGTAGCAGATAGCCAAGCGCAGGATCTCGATCTTGGAGAGCTTCTTGTCCGGGGGAAGCGTGGGCAGCAGCTTGCGCAGCTCGGCGAAGGCCAGGTTGAAAGCCTCCACGCGGATGCGCTCCCGCGTGGCGTGGGCCGACCGATATTTGGCCGTGGCTCGACGGCGCCGCCGCTTCTCCTCGCGGCTCAGCGGCTGTGGCTGATGGGCCGCGGTGCGCCCTCCTCCTCCTCCTCCTGCGCCCTCGCCGTTCGGCGCCTCCAAGTCGGAGGCGCAGCAGCTCCGCAGCCCCTTGGCCTCCAAGGACTCCGGGTCGGAGGGCGCTGACGACGGGTGGTCCGAGTCCACGGCTTGGTCTGGGCTCAGCATCATCTGCCAGGCAGGAGACAAAGAACAAGAAGAATCATCATCCAATCAAAAGGAATACGAGAGTAGTTCCGTTAGGGCTGCCCTTGAATGTTCTCCCCCGCCCGGCTCGTGATAGGCGGGAAGGGAGCCAAGCACTTCGCCTTGCGCCCCTCGCCCGCCTTCCCCGCCACCCTGCCTTCCTGCTCTAGCCAAGTAGCGCAGCTTCTGTCCGAAGCTCCCGGCGGAAGCCTGAGCCGGCTGGAGCGCCTGTGCCTGCCGCTTATTTGGCGCGCACGAGCCGGCGGGGCTGGAGATATTGGACGGCGACCTGCTGGTGCTGCTCGGAGGCCTGGCGAGGAGGCTCCCTTGCGCTGCCAAGGCTGCTCGCCTCTTTGACTGGGGTGGCGCGACGGGGAGGGAGGCTGCTAACTAAGGGAGGCCCTGCAAAAGCAGAAGCGGCCTCCCGAGCGAACCTCGGCCGCAGCCCCTCCGGCTACTCCCCGTTCTCATTGCGATTTTCTTTTTATTCCGTTATCAGCTCTCCCCCCTAAACGCCAGGACATCCTAGCTTTCCTTTAAAAAGGTGTTCGTTTTCGTAAAAAAAAAACCTTTTTCGTTTTTAAAAAAAAGTTATCAATAAAGATATTACGATCTAATGATTATTAAATAGCGATTGGATCAACCGGAGAGCAAATATAGTGGAAAACTTAACTGAAGTGTTTTGTATGAACTTTTATTCTTATCTGAGAAGGCAGCATGTCACTGTATTGTTTCTGTTGTAATCAATATGACTATTTTTCATTTACATCTCGATTCACAACGTTTTCAACATTCAAGTCCTGATTTCCTTTAGAAGACCTGATTGCTTTCCCTGAAAAATAAGCAGCAATGACTTGTCTCGGAGGGCTTTTTTCAGCGCGGCCCTTGTGGAAACTGCATCTGTTTTTCTTGACTCCTCCGCGAGAAAATTCAAAGGCGACACATCCTGCCCTTGGATCTAGCCATGTCTGGGTTAAGAGATTTTTCCTGCGCCCGGCCGCGTAGCAAAAAATCAGTTATTTTCCCAAAGATCCTCAGCAGAGTTTCGAGCTCTTTCTGAGCTGGCTTTTGGGAGGAACGGGTCCAAACTGCTGTCGGTTGGTTCTTGTTTGCGCCACTTCCACAAGTAGCATGAGCCCAAAATTCGAGGCGGGACCTAAGGAGCCTTCCTGGGATCCCAGAAAGCAAATTCGGAGCTGCAAGTTGAAACAACCGGACAACAGAACAAGGACTCAGTCTTCAGAATGTGGCTGTCTGGAGCAGCTCTTCCGGTCTCTCTGCTCGTTGGCCAGCGAGCGTCCGACCAGGGACCGAACAGTACAGGGTGTAACATATCTGAGAGTATCCGTAGGAGGCTACTCAACAACCCCCCCCCCCGCCTAATAGTTATTCGGTAACATTTCTGAACAGGGACGTGGAGCCCCTCTAGATTTCAGCTCTAAAGCTCCCCCATCGGAGACCTTCTGGAAATGGACAGCGGCCCGTTGCTGCCTAAGACCTGCCCGATGGTCTCCCTACGTCTCCATTCCAGGCAAATGTCTCTTCGGCTTTAGTCGCGCCTGCTTGGCAGCCGACTCGCCTGGGGAGATCCGTCGACCAGAGCGAGCGCTCCATGGGCAGGTTGTGGGCAGGGACCAAGGTCCTGAATGCCCGTTGCACCCTAGTCCCAAGGCCCATAGAACAGGGTTGGGGCGGGGCTGGGGGGGATTTATAGCTCGATGCTGGCTCCATCTGTCAGCATTAACCAAGCCAGGGAACTTCCTAGACGCTTTGGCGGCTGGCAAAGCCCAAAACAATGCAGCAGCGACAGACAGAGAATAGCTACCTCGGAGACACCCTTACGCGTCTGGGTTGGAGGAGGGGAGGAGTAAGGGGGGGGGAGAGAGAAAGAGGACCTCTGACCAACAGCGAGGCGGAGAAACTGAGAAAAGAAAGGAATTAGAAACAGTCTTACGTGGGAGATATTAGGGTGGAGGTCCTAATGTTGATGACGATGACGATATTAACGATAGGGAAATGGATGACAAGAAACGGTTTCAAGATACTTCTATCGAAAATCCAAGTGCAAAATATAGATTTTTGCTTTAAGTCTTTTCATTATCAAAGGATACGCGTACATACAAACCATTCTAAATCTGCTAAACGGCAAGTGGTGAATAGGGGGAAAGAAATAAGAGCAAACTTAACCTACCGAAAAGCAAAGCAGAGCGGGAGAAGAAACAAAATCTACCAAACATAGAAAGTATTATTTGGCAAACAATAGACTAGAAGGACTTCAAGTCCCGAAAGATTTACTGGATTTCCCAGCTCCGGTGAGCTTTTCCTGTAGAGTCGACGCTGGATGATCTAACCTCAGGAGCGCTACGAGAAGGAGAAGGAGAACGGGAAGCTACTATCTTTTTTCCTTTGAAGAAGCGTCTGCTTAGTTTCATAGTAATAATCAGGAATTTGAAAATCCAGATCAAAGCAACATTCCTCTTCGGTGGATAACTTTGAAAGGAAAATATTCCAACTTGAAAGAAAATGGGAACTTAAAATACTTAAATGAGGAAAACCAATTTGAATGATCAGCTTTTAAATATTTACATTTAAAATATTGATCAGTGGAGATTTGCAGCGAAAATTGTTCTAAGCAAACCCAATTTGCCTAATGTTTAGCTTGGAAGGAATCTTCTGTCTTCTGTTTTCAGAATAAATTTCTAATAAATTTCTAATAACTTTGCTTTAGGTGCGAGACCAAAGAACGGAATATGGATTCCATTAAGGTCTGTATTTATATCTATCCCAAAACAAAACCTTTTCTTGCTTGTTGGATGGAATGCCGCCAATTTTACCCGTACATATTAATATTTTAAAGGCGTTTACCTTGGTAGGAGAATCTTGCCTTAAACGCTTCTAACCCCTTTGGCGCCTGAAATAAAATGCGAGGAGAACATCTTAGACATAAATTAGAAGAGGAGGAGAAGAAGAAGAAGAAGAAGGGATCCGCATATAATAAAATAAGTAAAAAGTAAAACGTCCTATTGGTAAAAATAGTTCGGAGTCCTTTTCAAAACTCGCAGATCGAGAAATGGAGTAATGGTCAAAAGACCAAAAGATTCCTATAAAAATTAAAATGCACTAAAAAAAACATGATCCCCAGGAATGGAGGGGAAAAAAAACAAACCTCTGCAGATCTACAGTATACCACGCTAAATTGTGCTGATAGATTTATGCTGGAAAGCCGCGGCCGCCGCTTCCGCCTCCTCCTGCCGGACCTCAACAAACAACAAAAGAGACGCGGCGCTTGGAGAAGGAAAGCTCCGGGCCCTTCCAGGCTGCGGCGCGCGGGCAGGAGTCTTCGGGCCCGGTCGGCGGCTCAATCGCCGTGGCGGAGTCCGATCGCTCCGTCGCAGTCAAAGCTTTTGTGCAAACGGCGGACACCTTCTTGGCTCGCGGGTCTGGCGGGCAGCCTCCACGTCCCGGGAACAACCCTGCGTGACCCTTCCAGCCCCGACTCTTTGGGGGAGGCGGGGGAGATAAAAGGCACCCAGACTTGATTGCTTCCCCTGGTCCTTCAAGATGCGAGCTGCAGCCTCCCCCGACGCCCTGGAAGCCCGAGAACAGAAGGAGCCGAGCAGAGGGCCGGGCCGGGCCTCGCTGGCGGTATAGAAAAAACCGGGGGAGCGGCCTGCGGCGAGAGGCGGCTGGATTGCCGTTTGGTTCCGCTGGGCTTATCCTGGAGAAGTGGCCGGATATAAAGGCACAGTAAAGGGCCGGCAAAGGGGAGGCGACATGATTCCCTCCGAAGTTGCTACCCAATGGGCGATCCCATTGGATTGCCAACGAGATGCGAGCGGCTTAATTGGACTTGACATCTGTCACCGTGTGGGAGTTTCACAGCCCAAATATTGTCAGTCGGCAAGCTCAGATTCTCCCTCCATCCACAACAACTATCACTCTGGCTAAAGAGGAGAGAGGAAGCCCATCCTCCATTCTTTTCTCTCCAGGGCAAAGGTAGACCTGCACCTGTAGATGGGTTTCCTTAGCGAGCCCTGGAGGCTGTAAGCACTTTCAAAATCCCCAGCACCTCCCAGGTACAAACATCCTCAAGACTCTCCAGCCTATCCGTCATCCTAAAGCCCCATTCTCAAAGTGGTGACACAACCCTTCCATGTATGCATGAGACAACTGTTCCATGCGCATATTCTGACACAGGTACAGAAAGTAGGAGAAAGTGGCAATATAGCCAACGAAGAAGGGCAACAAAAAACTGTAATGTGGAATAGGGAAGTTGTATCATGTACACTGTTCCTCCAGCATCTGTGGCCCAACTGACTGACTGACACCATCAAGTTGCATCCCTAGGTTCTACAATGCAGGGGAAAAAGTACATAGAAAGGTAAGCTGTATACTGTTGACTTGTGGTTGGCTCAAATCCATGCCCCACTCTTTCTCCAAGATCCAGAGGTGGGCAAATCCAAAGGGGACATCCCTAAAACAAGTGCCTATGCAGATTAGTACAAAGGTATTAATGCACTCCTGGGCAGAGTGTCAAGCAGATTAGCAGGAGTTGCAGCTTGACAAGCAGGAAGCTGCTATTACACAGAAAGGAAAATCAGAAGGCAGAAGCAAAAGGAGAGAGGAATCCCTATGCTACCGATGTCCTGAGTTATGTGCAAAAAAGGGATGTCAGGAAGGTCCAGAGCCCATCCTCAAAGGCTACCTTATGAAAGATGCAGCAGAGCCCAACAGGAAGATGAGGACAATGAACAAGACGAGAGCAGTACCATGGACAGTGCCATGATCCATTTGTGTGGGTAGGCTACAACAGTCAAAGCTAACCTTCAGATTTGTGGGTTTCAGGGAAGGAATGGTAGCAGGCTGAGAGACAGTCCTGGGGATTATCAGGAAGTGCATGAGTGTTTGCATGCAGGGAGTTATGAAAAGGGGTGAATGTGTATCATTTGTGGGACAACTCTTCAAGGGACAGAGTGGCAGACCAGCCTTTCCGAAGCAGAGAACATAGAACAGAACAACTTATCTGAAGGGTGCCTATCCAGCCACATTGCCTGGACATCAATACCTCAGCATCTAAAGTAACATGAAGGAAAAGGTGCATGATAGCCAGCCACCTTTGGGAGATGTACAGTACTTGTTATCAATGCCTGGTCGTCTACAAACAGTAGTTTTTTGATATTATTTCCATTCTCAGGCTTCTTTGCTTTGCTATCAATGAGGGTGATAAGCAAGAATGGTGATAGTACACAACTCTGTTTTACTCTGGATGTTACCGTGAAGAGTTGTGATGTTCTTTGGTTTGTTCTTTCTACACTTCTGCAATCACAAGATAAATTTCTGCATACTCTAATAAGTTGTTCACTAATTCCATATTGGGTCAATGTTTGCCATAGCAATTTCCTATCAACTCTGTCAAATGCTTTCTTTTGGTCTATTAATGCAACAGTGTGTCCACATCATGAGATGTGGTAACAGGACAAAAGAAAGGATTGCTGGGAGTGGGCAAAGTGTGACATGGTCTTGTGCCACAGGACTGTTACGGCAACCATGGAGGTGATCCTGAGTCACCCTGAAATGGCCTGGCTAAAGGGGCTCTGATGAAGTTGTGACAGGCCCAACAAACTGGCAATGGAAAATATATTGCTACATAAATTATAATGAGATGCAAATAGACTGATCAAACAAAAAATGACTATAGCAATGTTAAAGGACTAAGAGACAGAACAATAAAATACAAAATAAGAACTTTAACACAGCTGACTTGGGAAATAAAACAGAAGAAATTGTACAACTAATGGAAAGGAGAGTGTTCTAGATAAGGAAGTAGCCACCAAAATTAAAATACATATAAATATATTAAAATATAAATAAAAAACAACAGTTACATAAATAAATAGGGGTGAAACTTTTGATACCATATTTTCTGTTCAACTCTTCCACAATAGTGTCTCCTTAACTAGATTCATTAAGGTAGTTCTTGACTTACAGCTGTAATTGAGCCTGGGGTTATGATAAGTTGTTGCAGTCATAAGTTGAGGCACCCATGTGACTGGAAGTAATGTGTAGCCCTTTTTAATGGTGGCTATTACAGTCATTAAGTGAACCCATTCATCTGAATTGGAATATTTTTGCCATCATAAATCATAGTCGTGTGACTGTAGAATCATGCAGCTTGTCACTAAGTTGATCCGCCCGACGTGGCGCTGTGTGTGTGTGTCAGAGGTGAAATTCAGGTGCTTCTATTCCTCTCGTGCGAGCTGGTAGGGCCGACTGCACGAAGCCCCGCCCACCCAAGCAGATGTAATTATGTCCCTTTTTTGTGATTATTTTCAGGCTCTGCGCATGCACGGAAGGCTTTGCGAACCAGTAGGGAAGGTAAGTGAATTTCACCCCTGGGTTGTATTTAGCCGCCCTGAATAGTCAATGGTATTTGTTGAAACCAAAATCTAATGAGTGCCTCTATAAGGGATGGCTCTCATATCCATTTTAAATCTCACATTCAACTTTGGTTTTATTAAGTGCATATCAAGATATAATGTTAGTTTGGGTGGCTTTAGAAAAACTCTTTTGAGGAAAAACATCCAAACCCTAATCTTAAAAGCTGAGTTATCAATTAAATTGTTGAATTTTGTTTAAAAGTATTCTGGTGAAAAGCCAAAGGTATGCCTATGATATGACCAACAAAGTCAATTTCTTTTGCTCCAAAAGGCACTAATTGACCAGGTAGGATTCAGATGGTGAAAACCAGCCTAACACAGTAATTAAAAGCCCTAACCCAGTGATGGCGAACCTTTTTTTCCTCGGGTGTTGAAAGCGCGTGCACACGCACTATCGCGAATGTGCAAATGCCCACACCCATCATTCAAATGCCTGGGGAGGGCGAAAATGGCCTCCCCCACTCCCCCCAGAGGCCCTCTGGAGACCTGAAATGGCCCGTTTCCCAACTTCTGGTGGGCCCGGTAGGCCTGTTTTTCGCTCTCCCCAGGCTCCAGGAACTTCCCTAGAGCCTGGGGAGGGCACAAACACTCTCCCCCATCCCCCCGGAGGCCCTCCAGAAGCCGAAAACGCCCTCCCAGAGCCTCCATGTGAGCCGAACATCAGCTGGCGGCTGCGCACATGTATGTTGGAGCTGAGTTAGGGCAACGGCTCATGTGCCAGCAGATATGGCTTTGCGTGCCACCTGTGGCACCCGTGCCATAGGTTCGCCATCACTGCCCTAACCATTATTTCAGGTTTAATTGAGTCTACACCAATTTCTGCACACAAAAATAAGAAATTTGCCCTCCAGTTTGGAAAAAAATTATATCATGGAGATTTCACTCTCTAATACTTTGCTGCATGCAGAACATAAGGGGCTAACTTGCTTCCTAGATGAGTTAAATGGTTCGATTTATATGCAAAAAATTCATATAGTAGTTAGACATAGGTCACTTTTGATTTTTAGAGGGCCTACTGATAAGAATGCCAACTTCCTGAGATATGAAAAAGTTGCTTTGATAATAGTAAAATAGAAGTTTGCTCTATGATACAGTATGTTGACCATCTCTCCATTTATGCCTCTTTTTTCTTTTTATTGAATATGATCACCTTTCTGTTTTCAGCATTTATTTTAAAGATTTTTAGAACACTATTTCTTATGCACTGCCGTATGGAGTATGGATTTGCATAGCTGCCGCTGATTGGCTAATCAAGCGGCAGGAGAAATGAATCGCTGTCAGTGGCCGGACGGCTTCAGGCAAGCCCTTAAAAGTGGGTTCCCTGCAGCCTGCCGGTACTTGATAGTACTTTCAGCTTAGGAGAAATAAAGTTCCTACGTTTTTCCTCTTCATTTACATGCAAATCTAATACTGGCGACAAAGGTGGTTGAAGAAGGACAACAGGACAAAGGCACTTCATGGTCTCCACGGCCATCTTAGAAACAAGCAGCGACCTGCTCTGGCCAAATTTGAGGATGGCTACTCAACCCTCCCCAGCTCCAGCGATCTTGGATCCAAAGACCGAAGAATGGTACACACATATGACCCATTTTCGAATGTTCCTCGAAGTGAACAACTTTCAAGATCTACCCGACAACAGGAAGAGGGCTCTTTTCCTGACCTACTGCAGGCCAAAAATATACAAAATGGCAGAAATCTTGGTGGCATCTGTGGACATCGAGTCCATTTCGTGGACAGCTCTGCAGTCCATACTAAAAGAGCATTACGCCCCTTCAGCCTCTCTGATGGTCAGCGGAAATGAGTTCTATCACCAATGCCAGTGTGAAGGTGAAACCATTAATGACTTCATAGCCAAACTCTGGGAGATCGCATCCAAGTGTGAATTCATAAACCCAGAGGAGATGATGAAGGACAGAATCATATTAGGAATGAGGGATCTCAAATGACAGAAACAACTGCTGATTCGGAGGGAAGCAACATTCAAAGATGTAGTTGAAGAAGCCAGAGCAGCCGAATCATTGGACAACTTTGCAGCCGATATCCGGAGAACCAGCAGAATCCATCGCACACACAGGGAGACCGATTGGATGACCGAGGTCCTGGAATTTGAGGATGAATCCGAAGAGGAAAACCACATGCATCGCATCCAGCCAGAAAGAAGGGTAAGCCCCAGAAACTTTGAAATGAGGCAAGCGCGGTGTTCCAGCTGCCTTGGGGGTATACCAGGGTGGCTTGTAAATTTAAGGAAGCCATTTGCTGCCATTGCCAGAAGTGGGGCCACATTGCAGAGGCTTGCAGAGCCACACAACCGTCCCTGTACTGGCCTGCCCCGTTCCTACCCAGACTACCCATGGGACCTGGGAGACAAGGGCAGAACCACACAAGGGGCCAATGTGGTAGACGGAGAGAAGACCATCAATTCCAGGACAATCGAGGGATCTACAACACCATTGTGGGTCACTCTGAGGCCGGTCAAGGGGGAAGGTTCCATATAACCGTGGCCATTGAGGGGATTTCCTGCGATATGGAGCTAGACACTGGCTCCGTTTTCAGCATTGTGTCCTGGGGCACCATGAAGCAAGTCCTCCCCCCATCACAAGTCACATCTCCTGGGGCTTTGCCTGAAGGTAAGACCAAAATCAAAGATTCAGCTTGTTATGCTCAGATAGGAGGCCAAAGTACTGTGTCCTGAAGTTCCAAACCGAATGCAAAATTAGATGGATAGGAGTGGGAAGCAAGTGAAGCAATAATTTCTACTCATGCTGTGAGCAGCAGCCCAGCTATCGGCAAGGAGGAGAGCCAGCTCATACAGGATCTCTTCCTCATACCAGCACATGACTACACAAGCAGCCATTTCCCCCACAGTGAGGTGCTGGGGAGGTGAACACCATGAAGATGTTCAATGTAAGGGAGGGACAATAGCACCTACTGAAACGGAAGAGCAAAGAACAAAGCAGCATCAAAAACTCAGAAAAATACAATACAGGTAGTCCTTGACTTACAACCACAATTGAGCCCAAAATTTCTGTTGTTAAGTGAGACATTTGTTAAGTGAGTTTTGCCCCATTTTACGACTTTTCTTGCCACAGTTGTTAAATTGTTAAGTCAATCACTGCAGTTAACCTGGTTGTTAAGTGAATCTGGCTTCCCTATTGACTTTGCTTGTCAGAAGGTCGGAAAAGGCAATCACATGACTTTGGGACACAGCAATGATCATAAATATGAACTAGTTGCCAAGCATCTGAATTCTGATCCCATGATCATGGGAATATTGCAAACATCGTAACTATGAAAAATGGTCATAAGTCACATTTTTCAGTGCCATTGTAACTCCAACAGTCACTAAACAAACTGTTGTAAGTTGAGGACTACCTGTAGTTTATCCTTCATGTCTTTTTCCTGAGACATTCTGTCAATATGATTGCAATCCATTTAATTATATCAGAAATGACATCTGGGTAGCAATATAGGGGCATTAGAATTTTGTATTATTTTCACTGATGGTTTGTTTGTTATTTCAGCCCATGTTCCTAACTATTTTCACAGATACAGCAGAGGTCTCCAAACTCTGGGCCACGGTCCACTACCTGGCCATGGGCTATTTGCAACTGGGCTGCAGGCCAGCACACGCATACGCACACCTTGAGTAGCAGGCCGGCACACATGCACATGCATACACAGCCCAACTTGCAATTGAGCTATGTGTGCATGCACATGCGCACCAGCTTGCCACATGCACTGACCTGCCGCTTGCGTGGCCTGGTTCCCTCTCCCCCCCTAACGGGGCTGCCAAACCACAAAGGTTGGGGACTGCTGATATACATTATATTCAGTTTTCTTTACGATTTGCAAGCTATCCTGGCATTTTACTATAGGGCACGATATCAATCCATCCACAGCAACAGCAAAACAAATCAATATCTCATCATCTGTGCTACATTGCACAATTAGGGTTGTGGAATGCTTCAGACTCTGTTCGTAACAGGTGCTTTGGAGATCATGTGGTTGCAACTATGGTGCCCCTGCAGCTCTGAAGAGCACCTTTTAAACAATTTTTGGAACTGACTCTGAAGTAGTACATAGACTTCTATGCTTTTTGTCTTAATGCCAACGTTGTGGAAGAGCCTCAGTATGGAGATCAGTCTAGTTCCCTCTTTGCTTGTTTTTTTGGTAGTGCTTGGAGACTCAGATCCTTTCAGAAAAGCTAGTGTGAATTTGTTAGTGTGATTTTTATTATTTATACAGTGTCTGCTTTCAATTGCTTCTTTTTCTATGTAAGATGCCAATAGTCATTGTGATTGCAGCAACATAGAAATATGTTTAATAAATAAATGATGTACAGTGAAGTTTGTATGAATGCATAGGGAGTTTTAGGGTGCCTTTGCTTTGCCAAGAATGGTCTGAATCTTGAAAATCTCTTTTTTAACATTCTAAAGAAATATGCTAAGTCATTTTACATTCTCATCTCTTTAAAGCAGCGGTTCTCAACCTGGGGATCGGGACCCCTTTGGGGTTTGAACGACTGTTTCCCAGGGGTCGCCTAAGACCATCGGAAAAGACAAATCACCTTTTCACAGGTTACTGTAAGTCAGGGGTGAAATCCTCCCAGTTCGCAAAAGCCTTATCGTCGGCTGACAGCCGATCACCAAGGCAGTTTGAATAGAGCACGAAGAGAATGCGAGGCTCTGCCCACTCTCTTGGATGCCACCATTTGCGTTCTTTTACCCTCTGCGCATTCACAAAGAGTTCTGTGAATGCACAGAGGGTAAAAGAACG
>JANHGD010005626.1:11682-24140 GCA_027560375.1 Imantodes cenchoa | reverse complement strand
TGCAGAAAGAACATTCTTTGTTGTGCTTTTTTGATGACGTTTTTGATGTTAGGTGACCATTTTAGGTCTTGAGATATACTATCTTTTGCCTCAGTGTTGCTACCGATTTTTAATTTAATTACCTCAATGCTACCAATTTTTAGCAACTGTAATGAGAAGTGGTTTTAGCACTTCTCATTAGAGTTGGTAAATTTTTAGCAACTGTAATGAGAAGTGGTTCCAAGAGTCACAAAGCAGAAGGACTAGTTTTCACATTCAGTGAGTGTATGAATTTAGCTGATACACTTTTGTAAACAATTGTTTATGGTTTTTCATAGTATGTGAGACTAGCCATCTTCTTTCCCCAAATATTGTGGCTTCCATTGGGTCACACTTCATTCTGCAGGAGTGGAAGAACTTTGGAAAGAGGCAAACCCAGTATTCTCCAAGCAGACAAAGGAGAATGCTTTTGCTCTGGTGTCTGTGTGTTTGTGTCTGTGTAATGGCTTGAATGGCTTTCAAAGTGAATCATCAAAAATGACTGTAAATTTGTTCCCTTCCAATGAAAGAGACTTGGCTTTTAGTAAAAAAGAGTACCTTAGTCTTCAAGTACTTGCATGTAGTTCGGAGCACTTTCTCTTCTGAGCCCAACAAATTTAAAATGAAGGAAATCTTAACCAATTTAATCAATAAACTTCTCAGACTTTCAGTGATTTAACTGCCATCAGCGTTTACCCTTTTTACACTACTTGATTGCTTCCCTTCCCATGACAGCTGTCAAAGTTATAAATGCTTCAGGTTTGATTTGGAGAAAACTGCAAGGATGATGAAGCAGAGAGAGGAAGCAAAAAACACCTTGTAATTAAATATTTTAACAGACATTTTGAAAGATATTCTTCACAGAATATAAATTAATGTTATCACTAGAACACCTCAAAGAGAACATTTTATACTATACATATCCTTTTTGGGAGTATTAAAACAATACCCTGGAATCTTGTATTCTAACTTTTTTTTTAATGCTTGCACTTCTCAAACTATTCTTTCTTTATTCAGCATCCAGTCATTCATTCTGTAAGAAGAGTTTATCAATTAAATACAAACTTAGCATTTGATGAAGCATGCTGAAGTCATAGGCCCCTTCATAGACCTAACAGCCATTAGTTTGATATGAGGAAAGCATAGGTTCCATATAAATGGCATCTCTATCTGGACAAGAAGTTGAAACTGTTACAAGGAGCAATATATACATATTTGTATACATATATACATATAGTACAATAGTACTATGTACACATATGTATGTGTGTACATTTAACTGCCCAGAATTATGTATTTGGGAAGGATGGCTATGTTGAAATAATACAGAGCAAAACAGAATAACAGAGGTGGAAAGAACTTTGGAGATCTTCTAGTCCAATCCCCTGCTCAAGCAGGAAACCCTACACCATTTTTGACAAATGGTTGTCCGATCCTTTCTTTAAAATCTCCTTTGTTAGAGCATCTTCAACATCTGAAGGCAAGCCATTCCATAGTTAATTGTTCTCACCGTTAAAAAATTTCTCCTTCATTCTAAAGTTCCATGCATTGTTTCTTGTCTTGCGTTCTGGTGCTTTGGAAAATAGGTTGACCCCTCTTCTTTGTGGGAGCTCCTCAAATATTGGAACACTGCTATCATGTCACCCCTAGTTCTTCTTTTCTCTAGACTAGATATACCCAATTTTGCAACTGTTCTTGTATATTTTAGCCTCTACCCCCCAATTATCTTACATACAAACATACATACATACATACATACAAACATACATACATACATACATACATACATACATACATACGGACAGACAGACAGGCAGACAGGCAGATAATGAGAGTCTCTATTCATAAAATAGTTCACAAAACCAAGAAGTATATTTATCCTGTGGAAGTATATAAGCAGAAATCCATATAAGAACTTTCAGTATGTTCCTTACATTGAAACTGTTTTGAGCACACGAAAGTACCACTGGAACTAAACTCTAATTCCCAATCTGCTTTGTTGAAAATAATTTCAATTCTGTGAATCAAAACTGTAATTTAGCTGTTGCTAAATGGATTAGTGATTCTAGCTTTACTGTTATGAGTGACACAGCCTCATGATGACCTCATCTAAAACTGCCTTATATCAAAGCAGAAGTAATCTTCTTGGTTGACAATGGCAACTCTTCTTATGATACAAATAAGTATTTTTCCGCAAACTACATATGGATTAAATTGCTAAGATTACATATGCATTTTTTCAAAGGAATCATACCATGTTTTTAATGTGATGCTTTATAAGGGTAAAATAGAAGGGTAGAATAGAAGATAATTCCTGTCTGAATAATAAAGCAACCTTGGAAAACTTTGATAAAGAAGAACAATACCTGGAGGTCTGCTGTACTATCTACTGTTCTATACTTATCTACTTTATGGTTGTTAGAGGATCAACCTTGAAAACCTGGAGGATATCTAATGGAATGACTTTGAATAGTGGAACCAATTAGCAATTTAAAGAGCAGATCTAAAGAATTATTTTGAAAAGTCCCTGGACTGTATAAATAGTTATTGACTAACTGTGCGATATAAAAAACCTAACTATTGTATCTCCTGATGAACAATGCTAAGATTTAGTAATCTGCTGGCTTTGGGAAGTCAAAAAGAATAGATTCTAAAGCAGTGACAGGTTACTGACAGAACATTGAGTATTATTTAGATTTTTTTAAGACAAGGCAAGATGGCTCTTCAGGAAGAATTGGAGACATTTCAAAAAGAAACTATGTTGTTACTCCAAAACATTTACGATACTAAGATGGGGAACTTCAAGGAGATAAGGGATTTACTACACAACATAACTAAAAAGACTGAAAATGTGCAAGGAATAATAAATCAAGATGATAAAATCCAGGAAACAGGAGAGATAACTGGAAGTTTAGAGGATGAGATAGAACAGACCACACAACAAATAGAACAAGGAGAAAATAAAGAGGATACAATAAAGTTGGCTGGAATAAAGTTGAGAGAATATACACTAGGTGACAAAAAAATGGAACTCAATAAATCAAAAAATATTTTTGGAAAAAAGGCAGAGGATTTAGCAGACCATCGGCAAAAAATAATAGAGATGGAAATAATGGTTGGGTTGAAAATGAAAGATGTAGATGAGGAACCAAGAGAGGAATTATGGGAGTCAAGTTAAAAAGAGAAGAAGTGAACCTTCCAACAGAGTGAGAGATGAGGTATAGAAAAGATCTTTTTAAAATAAGAGTGGCTGTACTGAGAACTAAAATAGAGTAAGAAATTAGGAACAGGGGGAATGTTGTTATACATATTTTTATACATTTAAAGTGAATGTTTGAGGTTAAGATTAGATTTTAAAAATGATATTATCTGATATGCCCAAGAACAATGTTATGACTATTAGAAGGATGTAGCAAATATTGAATAATTGAAAAATGAAGGAATGCGTGCTGATATAAATATGTATAATAACATTAGACCATGTAAGTTCTACTAAGGTAGTAATTTTTATTTGTAATAATATTGATTTTGTTTCAAAATGAATGACACTCAGATGCCACATTGTCCATACAATAACATTGATGATATTGATGTGTGTGTTTTTTAAAAAAAAAAAACTTTACACAGAAGATAATTCCTGTCTATATGCTCCAAAAGATTTCCAGCTATAAATTCTACAGAATGATGAGACATTGCAAAAGTGTAATTGTAGGCATCTGTAAGAAAGTCTTTTTGGTTTGTGCTCAGGTATGGGACTGAGATAGATTGGGTCACTTTCCTGGATTACTTATGATAGCATCACAGAAGTATACTTACTTGACATAGACATGTCAAGTCACTTCTATTAAAATGAATCTGAAAATGTTTGAGTAAAATACAATTTTATAAGTAACAGAAGAATAAAATCATTGTAATATAGCCCTCATGTTACTGTAAAACTAGCACTTTGTTTTCTAAATTCTATCAGAACTTGCAAGCAATTCAGCAAATGAAGTTCTACCACATAAAAAACAAGATATGGATCTTTATTGCATGCACTATTTTACGACATAGTGTATAAGCTTTGCTATGATGCAAAAGACACATTCTGATGAGCTGAAAAATCTTCATAGTTTTTTGCAGCGTTAGGAAAGCCCTGCATATTTTGTTAAAATATGTAATTCAAAGGGGTTCATTCCATCTTGGCATAGACATAGGAGAATTCTAACTATTACTGAAACTTTAACAAGCACATCCCAGGAAGGAAAATGGACAACCGACATTACAATTTTATTTGGCACTTACTCCATTTGTCTACTTTTCCTGTCTTAACAATTATCAAATTGCAAATATCACATGAAAACAACAACCATACTGTAGATATCAGTATAATAATATCAACAATGATTTAACTTTCCTATTTGAACCAAAAGAAAAGGAAAGATTATTAGTTCTAGTCTATATTTAACAATACAAGCAACTTTTATACTTTTCATACTCTAATATTATGTTGAGTTTGAAAAGGGAAAAAAAAGATAAAATTGTCAGACATTGGAATAATCTCTCATTCTGAAATTCAAGCACATCACACCAAATCTGGTCACCTCAGTCAAATCTCATTTAGGATGATACTTTAAGATTCTTTCTGTCACTGACTGGCATAAAATAAGGTGCTTTGCATTTATATACTGGTACCAAAGAATTTCTCATTACTTCCTATCCACTGAGCTCAGAAGAGAGAAAGAAAAGCACTTTTCTTTTTTAATTTCTTGCTGGCTCCACAGAAATACAATAGGCCAATCTGTAGTGAAAACTTGGTTTGGTTTTCATTTACTAAATCCCCAATGAAGAGATAAGAAGGCCTTCTTGGGGAAGAACTCTTGCATTCCAGGAAGAACCCTCTTGCTTGTTAATAAACTTTGCAATTGCCTTTCTTTTTCTCTCTCTCTCTAATCTCTTTTTCCCCCTCAAAAATGTTATATTCAAGCCAATATACAAGGGGAGGTGTTCTTTCATGGAAACCTATCAATTGTAATTTATCTATAAGTCAAGTATGTTTTTAATGAGTTCTCACCATCAGATCAATTACATGCAGGGTTTCAGGAAATCTGTTTTTTCTTATACTTCTTCTTTAAGTTAAAATTGTTCCCAGTCTTGCTTTTAGAAGTTCTTTAAGCCTTCTTTTTCTCCATCTTGTCTCTCAAAAGTTGAATAGTACTTGGTTTTACTCTTCTGTTTTCTATATTCACTCCTTTCCAAAAGTAGCTAGACAAATCTTTGTTAGAAATGTTATAGATTTAGTTTCCTAATCATACATACCATCAAAATGCAAACAATATGTTCACCAGGTATTGCTCTGATTCTATTTCATGTTTATTGCCTTTTATATCTGCTTGTAATTCCCCTTATCAATGTGTTGTGTAAGTCTATTTCCCCTCATGTATGTTTTGAATTTGTTTTGGTTCTTCTTAAAAAAAACAAACTGATGTACAATTCTCAGTTTTCTGTTTGTAAACTTTTGGAATACCAGAAATTATTAAGCATACATAGCTCAAAATCACAACATCCTAAGAAATACATGTTTATTTAAAAGCCTGCAGCAAAGAAAAAATCCTTGAAAGCAGGCACCAGGAATCAAGCTTCACTCAAGGATGTGAGCAAATATAATGAGTAAACATGAATGTAAATGAGCAAACTTTGGAACAGAACCAGTCCATGTTCCATTTATTGATGTGCCTTGTCACTGAGTCAGTAACTCCAAAAGAATGAAAGTAAAGACCCAGTGAACATAAAAAATGAACAGGTTTAAAGGATAACTGACATCTATAATTAGGGGTGTGTGTGTGTGTGTGTGTGTGTGTGTGTGTGTGTGTGTGCATCTGTGTATGTATATATCCAGCTGCTGCACCCCCCTCTGACACCCATACAAAGCATACTGACACACGCCATAAGCACATGGCCAGACCACAAACTCAGAGCCAGACCGAGACTCGGGATGTTACACCACAGAAAATACATTACAAAACAGCCAACTAATCTGCAAACATCAACTCCACCCACTACTCAGGATGTCAACCCATCAACTAATCAAGATGTTACAACACAGTCACAGTTTATAGAAAGACGGCAGTTCTGATCATGCTTTGTTCGCCCTATCATAAAGCCGAAAATACCAGCCTGAAGGTGGTGAGTGAGACCTCATTGAAATGTCGCCAAGATACTCTCAATCTTACATGGGAAAAGACCCGAATACACCAAGACCTGTGTACCTATACCTGTGAACATCTAAGAATATACATACATACATACATACATATATATATATATGTATATATATATTATATGTCATTAATTACTCTTTCTACATTTTATGGCGTAATGTTACAAATAGAAGGAAAATATAGACTCCAAAATTACCTTGAAGAAACATACCAATAATCTATATGAGCAAATTTTCCAGAAAAGGTCACAGCAAATTTTTATTTTATATTTTATATAATGGGGTATTTAAGAATAATATTTGTGGAGATTCTAGAATTTCTTTGTGGATTTTTATTAACTCAAAAAAAGAAAAAAGAAAAACTCCATTCATGGAAGAGTTCCATCTGGAAACATTCAGTTATGTTTAGTAGGTACCCCAGTGGACCTGAAAAATTTAATACATAAGCTTGAGTTAGATCCAGAAGTATCAACTTAGAACCAGAACTACTGAGATCAAGAGGAGAAGGTATTATTGAATAAATGAAGTCCTGGTTCTACTTTTAAGGCTCGATCCAACATTGGCAACATATTTAGACAATCTTTTGTTCTACAAATCCTTTGATCATTCAGACCGATCCAATTGGTTCCACTAGTCAAAATCTCCAACAGCAGCTGTCAGCATTTCACAAGTAAATACTCAAAATATCACATCTAAATTTATATACAGTAAATTGCAGTGTGCGCGCACACACACACACCAACAAAATGAACTCATTCCAATCTGAACTATACCATTGGTGCTTACAGTATAATTTTCCATTAGGCATAATGTTCAAATCTGCTTTTTGTGCATTAAAACAAAATGCTTCAATATTCAGAAGAGACTGAAACACAGAAGCTAATAATATGCAAATTGCAAATAATTTTAAAAGATGAAAGACAAGAGAAGTGCCAGTTTTTACTTAGACAATTTTCACTTCCCTTCATTATTCTTAACCCTCACAAAGAGATCCATCAGCTTTTCTGGTCTATGCAGCAGATTTTAAATGTAAAGCTGACTTTCTGTCTTTTTATTTAGCTTTTATGAAGTCATCTACTTAACTGCCATTGGATTCACTTGCATTTTATTTGTCAGCTGTACTCTCAGAAACAATAATAGAACCACCAAACAGACTCATATACCATAATATTCATATAAACTCTTCGTTTATTTCTTTTTTTTGGAACAACTCCAGGCACAGAACATACCTAATATTCCTTCTTCTCCTATTTTCCCAACAACAAACCTTGAGGTGGGTTGGGCTGAGGAAGAGTGGCTGACTCAATGCCACCCAGCCAGTTTTCATGCTTAAGGTGGGACTAAAACTCAGTCTCCTGGTTTCTAGCTTTATGCCTTAACCTCTAGAGATCAAATGAACTCTCATATATGATGATGCAGAAAAATACAGATTCAAAGAATGATAAAAAATAGTTGGCAAGACATTCCAAGAAGATATTTTAGGATTTGTGTGTATGTAATGTAGGTGTGTGGAACCATGTTGAATGTTGAATAGGAGCAAAAATATTTTGTTGGATGGGGCAAAGTAAATTGGGGGGCGGGGGAGGAATTATGCTATACTTCCAGATCTCTAGAGTCAGAGAGCCACTCAAGTGACACCAAAATTTAAAATGGATGGATGGATGGATGGATGGATGGATGGAAGGAAGGAAGGAAGGAAGGAAGGAAGGAAGGAAAGATAGATAGATAGATAGATAGATAGATAGATAGATAGATAGATAGATAGATAGATAGATAGATAGATAGATCAAGGCAATCTTGAGAATAGGAAAATTAATTTGGGAAGGTCAACAATCTAGTGCCAGTTCTGATTTTTGCATCCCAGACATGATTCACTCTGTATTAATGAGAGAGGCACAGAACAACTTAGAAGTTCTCAGTTAGTATTTTCGATTTAAATTGTATCCATTCTTTTTGTTGCATTCCCCGGGAGGTGAATTTCAAATAGTTTAGCTATGTAGGACATTAATGTATTCGTACTAGAAGCATTTGAGTTATTTTATTTGGGAGTCCATTGTAGATGCTAAAAAATATGTAGCACAATGCTTGCATTCAGTGTTAGCATTAGATCACCTTTGTGTTTTGAGATATCCACTTTTTTAAAAAAAACAAAAAACTATCACCCATCTTTAATAAAAGAATAATGATCAAAGAACAGGGCATTTCTTTGCAGTTTAATGACTCAAGACCTTGGGCCATTAACCTTAACTGGTCATTAATTCCAAGTTAATGACCAGAATTGAGGTCATTATTAATATAAAACCAGAAGTTTTTTGTTTGGATGAATCTGGATTTTTTTTCCCCCTTCCTCTTCTCACAAAGCAAAATAATTCCTTTCCTAAAGTTTAAGAGATAAAAGCATGTGAGAATGAAGTAATTCTAATATATATTTTAACCTATGGCCAATAAACCTTTGAGAATGTTCCACACTATTCACAATTTTATATGGCATTTTATGTGCAAATACACACACACATATATACACATATAGGGGTGTGTGTGTGTGTATGTATACACACACACAAACAGACACACATCGGTGCGCATGTAATACTCTTGAGTGGTCACATTAATTTTTTCTGTGGTTGAAGCTGGAAAGGAGGAAGTAGAACACTTGTAATAAATACAAGATTTTGAGGAACAGAGTGAAATCCAAGAACTAAATTACATCCAATATCTGGCAGAAATCACCAACCCAGGATGCAATTGTAAGTACTTCATCCATTCACTCATCAGACACCTCGGGCAATGAAGTGTTGCAGAAGGCGAGATGTCCTGACTAGGAAGTGGCTATTTTTCTCACCTTCTCCAGAAGGTTCATTCGTGTTCCTTTCATCTGAGCCCTCCTTGTTTTACCTGCTACCTCCCTAATCTCCAACTTCCATTTTTCTTCCAATATATTTATAAATGCCTAAGATTTTTACAGTAACCCCAAAGGACAAAAATATTGTTTATTTATTTATTTATTTTTAATTATTTTTCCACACATTAAACACAAGACATTACATATAACAAAACAGGTGGGGCCTTTGTAACCTCCTCTTCTTCAAAAGCTGATTCCAAATTATTATATTCCATTTCAGAATTATTTTTGTTACTCTGATTTCTCTAATGTTTAATTTACAAATAGTACATAACCAAAAAGAGCAGATACAAGAAAACAAACATAATGATGGAGAATAATTCTTTTGTGAACCTTGAGTCTTTGCGTTACCGTTTATTTTTATTCCTCTCTTTCAACCAATTATAGAACATATCCCAAATTTTATAATATTCTGATTCTTGTTTTCCTTTTAGTTCTCTCGTGAGCCTGTCCATTTGCCACAAAATGCCACAAAATGCCACAAAATATTGTGGCATTGTTCTGGAACTTTATAGAAGTCCTACCATTAGCAGTGGGCGACGACCAGTTCGGACCGGTT
The DNA here is from genome assembly GCA_027560375.1 of Imantodes cenchoa. Classification (NCBI taxonomy): domain Eukaryota; kingdom Metazoa; phylum Chordata; class Lepidosauria; order Squamata; family Dipsadidae; genus Imantodes; species Imantodes cenchoa. The sequence goes on along the minus strand of JANHGD010005626.1, from coordinate 14,462 downwards.
CTAAGAACCAGTAGCGCCAGTGGTGGGAGGCTCCACCCACCCACCCAGGATGCTTCTGGCAGAAGCATTGCGCACGCACGTGAGCGCAAATGCGAACTTGTAGTAAAGGCTTTTAGAACCCACTACTGCCTACCATGTAGGGTTATACTCAGGCCAATCTAGTACAGTACTTATTTTCTTTTTAAAAATCTAGTACTTTTTGCTAAAAAATAAAATAAAAAGCTTGTTATGCTCATTTTAGTTCTGTTTGTCTTTCTATTCCTAACATAAGAAAAAAAAAATCTGTAGCCAGAATATTTTCTCAGACTACAACTAAGAAGATAACTAGTTATTTATGTCAAGAGAGACACAAGTATCATAGTTTTTGATAATTCGGTTTATAAATAGGATATTCTATTTTAAACAAAACATGTCATGGATATATCTAAGCCCTTCAAATAGTTTCCATATAATATTGCTAAACAAACATCAGTTGTGTTTAATAAGTAACTTGGAATGCTTAACAGTTATTTAGCTTGTATCTTGCTGAGTTTAAAACCTATTTTTGCATTAGTTGAGCAAATAAAAAAAAAGATTTTAAATTTACCAAATCATGCCTTGAATAAATAAATGCATCTGGGTTATTATTTTATGAAGCTGTCTGGTTATTGTTCCATGGATGGGCTTTCAATGCAGAACGCATAATTTAGAGCTATCAGACTTCTTAAGCTACAGATCCTTTCACCCTGAAATAATCTTAATTTTGTCTCCTTTTTAGCCACTGCTTCATCAAGTCATGTTCTATAGCAGTTTTTTTTATAACTAATAATAAACTTGATCATACTTTGACTACTGAGGTTTCCAGTCCTAGTTTTTCTCACTTTTTCAAGAGTTTACAAAACACATTTTATCTTATATAGAATTTTCTTGTTCTTTTCCTATAAATATCTTATTTTTATTATGTCCACAAGATTAGCCCCGAATAATGCTTATTTACCAAGAATCAACCTCTTTTAGTTATTTTTTGTTTATTTTTGAACTTGATTTGATTTGTTACTTTTTAATGTTTTTTAATTATAGTTACTTTGATGGTTGTTTTGTTTTTAAGCTATTGTTATATTGTTTTTTAAAAAAATATTTTTGTACAGTATAAATTAGCCATCTTGATTTAAGATCTAAATATCTCAGTTGTGTTTCACATGCATGCATGCCCAAGATACTACTTTTTTTCTTGATAAGCAACGTGAAAATATTTCATAAATGAATAAAACATACACGCACATCATACTGATTTACATCTTCAATTATTTCATATGATAATAATACTGTGATTGGTTGACAGCCATGGCATGATGCCCAAGCAACTCTATCAAATAAGCCTTGCATGTTCGCCCTGTCTGTGATTTAAATTAATTTAGTTTACATATTCCAAATGTTTTTCTCAAAGCTTTAAACATCATGTTTAAAAAGGGCCTTTACCATTCACATTGTTGCTGTTGCTTTACAAAACAAGAATAAAAAATGCAAACCGTCTCGCTAACCATCGCTTGGAGATAACCTACTAACAGAATGACACAGTTGGAAGGGACCTTGAAGATCTTCTAGTCCAACTCTTTGCTCAAGTAGGGGACCCTATACCATTTCAGACAAATGGTTGTCCTGTGGCTTCTTAGAATCCTCCAGTGTTGGAAAACCCAGAACTTCTGGAGGCATGCTGTTCCACTGATTAATTGTTCTAATTAATCAGGAAATTTTTCCTTAGTTCTACGTTGGTTCTCTCTTTGATTGGTTTCCATCCGTTGGTTCCTGTCCTACCTTCTGGTGCTTTAGAGAATAGATTCTTTGTGGATTTCAGAAGACTGCTATCATGATACCCCTCGTTCTTCTTTTCATCAGACTAATCGTTTAGATGACATATCCCCATGACACAATCTTCGTCTCAGTTTTGACCTACTGTGGACGCAGCCTAAGACTTACCCTCAGCTGTTCTACTTTTGAAATAGGGTTTTCCGTCATCTCCCACTACAGGTTGTGATGTACAAACCCATCTACCAAGAGTTTCTCACAGCTTGGTGACAACACAGGCCATTTCGCCTTGGGCTATAAGCACATCGTCTTGTGGAACACTCAACCTCAACTGCCATCTATCTCAAATGGTGTAAAAGCTCCTGCTTGGGCGGGGGGCTGGACTAGATGACCTACAAGGTCCCTTCCAACTCTAATAATAAATCTAAAATCAATGTTTTTACTTTCTTCTCTTTCAAAAAATAAGTCAATTCAGATTAGTAGGCTTCACACAAACAAAACCAAAAGGTTTGAACTCATGACTGTTGAATAGCTCATATGCTAAGTATTTATAATCAGGGTTCTAGTTTTATGTTCCATTCCTTGAAGTGAAGAGCAAATTCTTAGGTAATTGAAATTTTGCATTTGTCAGGCCTGGAAGCTATATTGGGCATTGCATCTTCAGGCCTGCCATATTTAGTGCTGTGGGAAACTGGGAGGGGGGGTATTGTATGGAGCTGGGAAGATATATAGTCAAAATAACATTCCTTTCTCCGAGAGTCAAAGCCAGATTTACAGATTATTAGAGTTGGAAGGGACCTTGTAGGTCATCTAGTCCAACCCCCTGCTCTAGCAGGAGTGCCTCCACCATTTCGGACAAATGGTAGTCCAATCTCCCGTTGAAAGACTCGAGTATTGGAGCGCACACAATCTCCGCAGGCAAGCTGTTCCACTGGTTGATCGCTCTCACCATCAGAAAGTTTCTCCTTATTTCCAGGTTGAATCTCTCCTTGGTC
>JANHGD010005625.1:41913-58429 GCA_027560375.1 Imantodes cenchoa | reverse complement strand
CCCCCCCCCCCCCCAAGCTCACAGGCTGCAGCAAAGGGAGGCAGAGAATGGCATTTTGTGGCCTCCCAGCTGAGCCTGGCAAGAGCTTCCGGGCAGAGTGCTGCCTTCTCCCTGGCAGCAAAACCGAATGAACCTCCAGGAGGGGCCGGGAAAGAAGGTGAGACCTCGTGCAGGTGTGGCCCCCTTCTGACTAGTGGGACATGTCTAAAGTGAAGGCCACCGAGAACAGGGCAAGTGCTGCTAGATGTGGCCCTGATGTCCCCAGGGGACACATGCAGTTGCCGGTGGGGCAACCCATGCACATATCTCGGGCTTGTACGTACTCAGCCAGGAATGCTGTTGCCCTTCTGACCTCCCGCCATTGTACTTTGGCCGGCCCAGCAGAGGCAAAGACTGTGATCCCTTTGCCCTTCATGCAGATCCATCCGGCTGTGATCACCTGATCCCTCTGGCTTGGCTCCAGGATCTGTCCGGCAGCCCTTCTATCCAGCTCCACAAGCAAACCCAGGGATGGCCCTGCAGGGAATAGCCTGCAACAGTCCAGCATCTTCTTGCTCGTGGCCACAAGCAAAGCCCATCCAAAGAGGGACCAAAGGAATGGGGGCATCTCATACTACCAAATTTGCTGACCCAGCCACCCAACCTCCAAGTGGGAGGAATCAGACAGCCCACAAGCTGGACAGCAACAAATTTATTAAGTATTCCAAAACATAAAAATAGACACAGACCAGTAAAAAGTAAAGAACAGGATCCTTGAATTTATCAAAGTGACTAATTCTGGGACTTGCACTAACTCAAAAAACAAGACTGGGGAGCAGGAAGAAAAGATGGTCAAATACTGAATTTTTAAGTTTTGGAACGCTTGAATCAGAAGTAACTAGAAGCTGGTTGTCTAAAACTCATCAGATGGGAAAGCTGGCAGATGAAGATGAGCCACGGGGTGGTGCCAAGGGCAGCTTTTTCCCAGGGAGGGCGGAGGGCGGCTCCCAGCCGGACCCTCACTTGGCACCCTGGGCTTCAGACTCTTCCTCATCATCTTCGTACATCTCCCCTTCCTCTTCAGCGGTGGCATCTTGGTACTGCTGGTACTCAGAGACCAGGTCGTTCATGTTGCTCTCGGCCTCCGTGAACTCCATCTCATCCATGCCCTCCCCTGTGTACCAGTGGAGGAAGGCTTTGCGCCGGAACATGGCCGTGAATTGCTCTGAGATGCGCTTGAAGAGCTCCTGGATGGCGGTGCTGTTGCCAATGAAGGTAGAGGACATCTTCAGGCCACGGGGCGGGATGTCACATACAGCTACCTTGACATTGTTGGGAATCCATTCCACAAAGTAGCTGCTGTTCTTGCTCTGGATGGCAAGCATCTGCTCGTCCACCTCCTTCATGGACATGCGTCCTCTGAAGACTGTGGCAACAGTGAGGTAGCGACCGTGGCGGGGATCGCAAGCGGCCATCATGTTCTTGGCATCAAACATCTGTTGTGTGAGCTCAGGCACAGTTAGGGCTCGGTACTGTTGGCTCCCGCGGGCCGTCAAGGGAGCGAAGCCGGGCATGAAGAAGTGGAGGCGAGGGAAGGGAACCATGTTGACTGCCAGCTTGCGCAGATCTGCATTGAGCTGCCCAGGGAATCTCAGAGAGGTGGTCACACCACTCATGGTGGCAGAAACCAGGTGGTTGAGGTCTCCATAGGTCGGGGTGGCCAACTTGAGGGTCCGGAAGCAGATGTCATAGAGGGCTTCATTGTCGATACAGTAGGTCTCATCTGTGTTTTCCACCAGCTGGTGGATAGACAGGGTGGCATTGTAAGGCTCTACGACAGTGTCAGATACTTTGGGGGAAGGCACCACGCTGAAAGTGTTCATGATCCGGTCTGGGTATTCTTCACGGACTTTGCTAATAAGGAGGGTGCCCATGCCAGATCCTGTGCCCCCACCGAGGGAGTGAGTGAGCTGGAAGCCTTGCAGGCAGTCGCAGTTTTCACATTCCTTTCTCACCACGTCCAGGACAGAATCCACCAGCTCGGCGCCTTCTGTGTAGTGCCCCTTAGCCCAGTTGTTCCCTGCACCACTCTGACCTATGAAAGAAAATGAGATACGTTTGATGAGTAACCAGCCTACATTTTTCCTTGCCTAAAAATGCTTGATTCTGCCTCAGAAACCAAGAAGGCCTTGAAGAACAATCCTAGCCTGGGATGGAGCTCCTGTGCCCCTCACTGCCTTTGGCCTAGCTGGTTCCCCTTCAGAATCACCAGCCCCACCAGGGCCTTTCCATTCCTCCTGACCCACAGATGCAATTCCACCAATCTGAAAGAGAAGCTGTGCCATCTCTAGGGGGTAGAACTGGGTGCCAGGTTAAGGCGGGAGGGGGATCTGGGCAAGAGGAGCACGAAGAGGGACAATACCAAAGATGAAGTTGTCTGGTCTGAAGAGGTGTCCAAAAGCGCCTGAGCGAACACTGTCCATGGTGCCAGGTTCCAGGTCCACCAGGATGGCTCTGGGGACATATTTGTGAGCTGGAAAGACAAAGAATGTTTTCCCTTGGACTAACCTAGGTGGTTCATCGACCAAGCAGGCATTTGCATTTATTCAACACGGTTCCTCCCTCCACTGCTTGAGTGATCTATCAAGTACAGAGCAGGGTCCCTCCACATGTGCTTCCTGCTGGCAGACAACCAGCATGACTTCCTTTGCCAAGAGTCGCATCAAAACCCCGCACACGAGGGCTCAAAGCATCTCATGCTCCTTACCACCCCTTTATGCCTCCTTCTACTGACGGTGCTATGCTCAAAAGGTGCATGGCCAAATGACCTCCCTCCTGGGTTTGGGAACCCATGAGCCACATCCTTGTTCTCAATGCCAGCACCATCTGGGCTAGATAAAAATGATTGTGAAGCCGTCTCTGTGCAGACTTCATTTGCCTGAGGGAAAGACCTGTATGTCAAATAGGATGGTCAGCCTGGGTCATTTCCAAGAAAGGACCGGAGGGAAATTCTTGGTGTCAGAACACACTGGTTAGGTAGGGAGCAGAGCTTACAGGAGGCTTCATTGTAGTACACACTGATCCTTTCCAGCTGCAGATCAGAGTCCCCGACATAGTTCCCAGTGGGGTCTATCCCATGCTCATCACTGATCACCTCCCAGAACTGAGAAAAGAACAAGAGATTAGAAATAAAATGAGACACATGGTTCTGATATCTTCAACAAATAAGAATTGGAATCAAAGCACTACTAGAAGATTTATCCTGCTGTTAAACTTTGAAAAAACATTCCAAGTTGCTTCTCTTCTGTCCTCCTTTTGCCAAAAAACTCAATTGGCAACCTTTCCCCCACAAAACTCATTAGATTTTGCCCAATCAGCCAAGTCAATGACCTCTTCCCTAGGAAACATGTATGCTAGTCAAGGGACCTGACCATGGTGCTGAAACTACCCCTTCTCGTGGCATACATTGGGGGTGGGAGGGGTTGTCGTCACATCCCAGCCACAGTCCCAGAGAGGGAAGCTTAATTTCCATAGGGCTTCTCTTAGCTCCCAATGTACTTAGCTGTAAAAGCACATCTGGCCGCAATCCGAAAGCCAATTAGGCTACAAGAACAAGATGAAAAAAGAACACTGTGTTTTGCCCTTGAAATCAAATCTGGAGAGTAGATCCATTTCTGCAGACTAATCCAATCGAGAGATAAAGCGCTCGACTTCTGGGTATTGGTGCAAATACACTGGGATCAACAGTCAGATGCGGACTGCAGCAAGAGCGTCACACGTTCCCCAGAGAGCCTTGAAGGGCAACAGCTCATCAGGATCCGGTTTCTAACACTTGGAACAAAGGCTCGATCTTGTAAACAAGGCCTAAGCAGGGTTCCCACAGGTGACAGCCGCAGCTTCTTTGGATGGAATTGTTAATGATTGAAAGATTCTGCTCTTCCATAGTGGAATGAGGACGACCACAGTGGAGGAGACTGCACCATCCTTAAGTCTTTTGCGGATCAGGGAGGCATCCCCAGCAGATGGAGCTGCGATTGCTGGAGAGCCCTTCCTCACCAGCAAGGTCAGGAGCAGCAGGAGCGTCCAACAACAGGACTGCGTCCCCTGTAGACGTAGCGTTGTACAAGAATGGGAAACTGCAGATCCACAAAGAATCTTCCAGATTTTTTTTAAAGTGACAGAACTGTCTAAACTGTTTTTTGTCTTTTGCCAGGAAGCCGAGAACCTCCGCTGGAGTAGAGGACCAGCCTTTTTGTGAACTGGCCTGCTGCCTTAGCAGAGAAATCGCGTCTGATCTGGGCCGTGGAAGCCCAGCTGAACCCCCAGCTCAGCCTAGTGGATCACAGGCTGAGATATCCCAGAGGGATCAGGTTTGTCTGCTGAGGCCCAAGCGAGGGAGGCAGGCTGAGATGGCCAGCTGATGGCAGCTTCTTATGCAACTTCAACCGTGCCTCCCGCGCTGGGGTGGCCTTCATAGAGTTGTAAGGTATGTTAAATGAAGAGCCAGTCACAGGATAAGAATAAGTGGAACTAGTTGCCCTGGAGGAAATCAGATCCTCTTTTGTGTCATGCAACAAAACTCCTGTCCTGGGACTGCACTGATGTGGGACTCTGGCCATATGTCAAAACTGACCCTCAAAAACTCCCCTTAAATCTCCTTCCTGAGGACATGGAAAGGCCAATCTCAGTTCTGCATTGATCCAATTCTCACTTACAGGATCTGTGGGTTGCAATGGATTATTCATCATAACCAGCATATGCATGAGGTTGCTTAAATAGCGCTTGGAGGGGGGAGGGAAACCTGTCCCTCCCCCCAGCATCACTTTTCATCCTGTCATCCTGGTACATTTCATGGTGGGGGGGAGGGGATATAAAGATTATATAACCTGGGTAATTTAAAGGGTGCCCCATGTAATTTGTTTGCCGTGAAGCTTAATTCAGAATTCCATGAGATATTTCTCCCTCACTGAAGTTGGTGATATAAAGTAATAATGTGTACATCGTACTAATGCTGCTGCTGCTTTTCAAAAGGTTTCTTTGTTGTGGAGCAAGATTTCCTTGCTGCTGAGCTGGGACAAAGCCCCCCCCCCATCCCAGAACAGCCCATTGGGAGTCTGGAGCTGCTTTGTCAGAAACCAAACCTAGGGGTGGGGAGGGGGGAGCTCATTATTCATTGGAGGCTCTGAGCTGTGTGGGGCGGCCCCTCTGCAGCAGGAGAAAGGCAGGCTGTCCTTCCCCAAAGGGGGATGAGTGGGAGGGAGGGCCCCCAGGCTCAGCTGCCAAAGTGCTCGGGAGGCTGATTTGATTTCAGGCTGCTGTGCTCCTCCACCCACGGGGATAAGCAGAGCCTTAAGTGGTGAGGTCTCACTGCAGGGAGTTGGCCTTCTTTTTATTCAAAGCAGGCACAAGTGGGGGTGGGGGGGTGGGAGAGAGAAGGGACTGGAGGGCTGATTATCCAGCTTTATGGCACTGAGTCTCGGCAGCTGGAGTCTTCACCCTCTGCAAAGCCTCAGTGCCTGCCTTCTCTTGGCAAAGCCTTCCTGGGATCCACTAACTCTCTGCCCGGAGGAAACCCCTTCCTCCCACCAGCCCAGCCCCGCTCCCCAAGTCTTTCAAGCAATAGGTTCCCATTGGTCTCCCCAGCTCTTTGTCTGCTGTCCAGACGCCTGCTGCCCCTGCTGCCCCTGCTGCCCCGGGTCTTGGGAGTGGGAAGGGGCTTCAGGGGATGGGGAGTCCTTGCCTCCAGTCAGCGCTGCCTGCCAACATCCTTTAAGGACTCTCCTTCCCCACTTCCCAGCTCTGGGGACTGAGAGGCAAGACAAAGTGGCCAAGACGCCTTCACTCCGGCTAAGGGGGGAAAGGGAGACGCCCCTCTTGGGAAGATCAGGCGAGCGACAGAGAGGTTGCTGGAACACTGGTGGCAGGCAGGGGAGACGGGAGCCGATGGGACAAGGGACCCCTCAGCCTCTGCCCTCGGCAAGGTCAAGGTGTCCAGCACCGTCTTTGTTCTGGAGATGGGCGGGGGGGGGGTGTCTTTCAGCTGCTGAACTCCCCGCTTTGTCTTTGAGAGGGAGGGGGAGTCCCTCTTCGGCCACCCTTCAGCCCAGCCTTCTACCCTCGGGCATCGCCCCGAGGAAGCCAGGCCACAACCAGCCGCGTCTTGCCAAGCCGGGGACGCCCTCACGCGCAAGGGTCCGGGCCAGCGAGCGGTGCAGGCGCCTCTTGCCACCTGAGCCCCCCTGGTCCCGCCCCCTTTACCTTGGCTCCGATCTGGTTGCCGCACTGGCCCGCCTGGATGTGCACGATCTCTCTCATGCTGCACCGGCGGCGAGGCTGCTGCGACGGCGGCGGCGGAGGGCTGGAGGGCGGCGGGCAGCGGCAGGAGCGGTGGGCGCGGAGCGATTGGAGGAGGCGGCCGGGCGCTGCCGGCGGGTTTTATCGAGGGCGCCTGCTGCACCCGGGCTGGGCGCTGACGTCACCGCCGACGCCTCGGCCAATCCGGAGGCGCCGCTGCAAAATACTGCACCGGCTGCAGCATCAGGACCAGGCGCGCTGGCAGGAGGCGGCGAGGCGGCGCTGGGTTTGGCCCCCTGGGATCGGGCGCTCGGCCTCCTCCACGCGTTACGCAGCGAGGCTCGCTCCAGGCTCTGCTGAGGAAGAGCGCTTCCGAGCGCGTGCGGAGGGCTTCCTCGTTGCGAGAACAAGCCGGGGGTGCGCCTGAACTTCGGGGCTGCCGTTGTTTCCCCCCTGTGGCCTTGGAGGGTCGCGTGCTTTCGCTTTCAACTCGCTTTTATGATGCATTTTTCGTGAGCTGCAGCCGAGCCGACAGGCTGCCTCCGGGGTGACTCCAGCGCTTGGCCCGCGCCCGACCACTTCCCAGCCCAGCCCCGGGGCCAGGCCGGCGCGCGCAGGGAGGCCAAGCGACGGGGGCTTTGGTCCTAGGAACCGCAGCCGTGAAAGGGGGAGGGGCGGGGGACAAAGGCCCGCTTGCCTGTAAGGGGGTGGGGGCAGGCGAAGCGAGCTGCCGCAGCCCATCTTGGGCGGCTCCCGCCCTTTGTTCAGGCGCCAGCATCCCAAAGAAGCGGGGCCAGGAACCCCCGCCCGCTTCTCCGGAGGGGGGCAGAAGGAGGGGACACGGCCCACCTCTTCTTTGTGTCTGCGCCGCGGCTCCTCTGCTGGAGGGGAACAAAGCCTGGCGTGCCGACCCCAACCCCTGGCCCCGGCGCGGGAGGCGGGGCAGGCGGCGTTTGGGCCGGGCCGGAGCTGCGGTCCCTCTCCCTCCGAGCAGAAACCCCGTCCTGGCCGCTCCTGAGGATCTACGAGGCTGCGGGAGCCGCCCTTCCCCTCGTTTGGCCCGTCGGCCGCTCCTGGCGCTGATGCTAACGGGCGCGATTCCAGCCGGAGGTCTCAGAAAGGCCGGGCTTTCCGCGCGTGCTCCTCCCACGCCCCCCACCGGCGAGCTCCGCCGCTCAAATGCCGAGGCCCGGCGTGAACCCCGCGCTTCCCTCCTCGGCATCTTGATGAACTCTGGAGATCTGACCGGCAGCGAGGACGGACTCAGGCTCTGAACCGGCTTCCCAGCCCGCCTGGCTGCCCACCCGGACCAGCTGGCTGGCTGGCGGAGAAACGTGGGGGTGGGATCTCCTCTCCCCTTCTGTTGTTCCTCGTCGCCCCGTGTCGTCGTCCCCCACCCGATTCCTGGTAAGATGGGAGGGCAGAGATGGCTTAGAAGGTGGGAGAGGAAGGAAGGAAGGAAGGAAGGATCGAAGGAAGGAAGGAAGTACGGGAAAGGAAAGAAGAGTGGAAAGGCCTGGAACAAAGTTGGGAATGTGAATGGCACCCACTCACTGGCATCAGATGGCAACGAACAGGGGTGCCCACAGGGCACGTTCTAAAAGTCTAGACCCGGCAGAGTAAGTGGAACGCCACCCTTCTTTAGGTGTGACGTTTTCTTGTGCCCCCATCTTGACTTTTTTCACCATCCTGGGTGGAGCCATTTGATGTTCCTCTTTATTGTCACCCTCTTGCAGATGCCCTCCGCTGAAGCGACCACCCAGTTCCTCCTAAACCCACTTTATGCAACTGCAAGGCAGCCCTTTCTTAGACCCAGATTCTACCCCGCACCCAAGCCCCTGGTCCACAACTGCAAGCCCCTTTGTCTCCTGTCTACACAGGAATAACCTGCAAGAATTATATTTTGGGCAGGAGAAATAGAACCCCGATGGGTGTGTAGAAGATGGATTTCATTCCCTGGATACATCCATCCATCCATCCCACCCATGCCCTTGTTCCCTCTGCAGAGTCGCAGCCGAAACCCAGCCCCTTAGATTCCCTGCCCCTTCAGTCGGGATCCAGTGGCTGAGTCCATCCATGGCATGTCACAGGCAGACCAACTGCTCTTGTTGTCCCTTGGAGAGCAGCCTGCTTGTCCCCATCAGCAACACCCCCCCCCCCTTCACAAGGAGAGACTTCAGTCCCAGCTGACCTGTCAAGCTAACTTCCTGAGTGGATTCACCTCTGCAAGAGTAGCCTTGTCAATGATGCAAGTAGGATTTTAAATATTGCTTTTGGAAACATGATGTTAAAAACGATTGGTAACTCTATAAGAGGTTTGCAAGGAACTTACACTGAATTCCCACCCAACTGACCCAAATGTGCTAATATTGCAAAGAGTGATGCAGATCAGAGGTCCCAATTCTCACTTGGATCCCAAACTCTTGTGGCCATCATGCTTCACTGGCATTTGCCTTCCCTCCCCCGTGCCCTTCGTGCCACCCAATCTGATTCAGACACTTTTCATCCTTAAAGGGTGGGCAGCTGCCACTGGTAAGGGAGGAGAGCGGCACCTGCAAAACCTGAAGGAAGGAAGCGCATTGATCTGTCAAAAAATATCACGGGGCACCTGAAATCCAAACACTAGTTTTTAGTACAAAGCAAGAACCATCCTGTACAAAAAGGACTTTGCATTCAAACTGCTAATGTAAAGTAGAAATCCCGCCCGAGAGAAAAGTGGAATTGAGTGGCTGTGGGATACTTTTCTTATTCTCTGAGCTCTCTAAGGCAGCCGCTTACAGACTTGATCGCTCATCTCAGACTGCAGAAAAGAAGACAGGCAGGAATCCGGCTCTCCACAAACAATCCCACAGTCCAAGGTGAGAAATTTCCTGGGCTGCCTTCACTGCCCTCCCCCCCCCCCGCTCTGAGCCCCCAGTTTTAAAGCAGTATTACGGCAATGGTGACTCTTTCCAACTCCAGCCTGTGGCCATCAATAAGCACCCAGCTGGCTACGAGAGGGAGAGCAGAAGCTGGACGCTGGGCTCTTCCAATGGTCAGAAACCAAAAGTGCACCAGTCTCATCTCCACTAGTTCTGGTGCTGCGTCACAAAGAGCCACCCGCTTGTCCTTAATGGCACACCTGGACCCTCTTTGGGGTGTGGGTGACCGCCTTAGGTTTGCGCCATGTCCTAAGGGATCCACCTCTCCTTCTCTGTCACCAGAGACACAGGGCCACCTCTTTCAACGTTCTCCTGAGCTCCTGGCTCCGGAAAGCGTAAATTATGGGGTCTACCACTGAATTGCAGATGATGAGGATGAGGTAGAGGCTAAAGTAGCGGAAGTAGCACTTGCAGGCAGGACGGCTGGGGCAGATGAGGATGAGGATCAGGTGGAGGAAAAAGGGTCCCCAACAAATCAAGAAGACCCCCAGCAAGATGGTGAGGGTGATGGCCCCCTTCATGCTGGTAAATTGGGGCGCATGCTGCTTGCCATACATGGTTGAAATCTGCCTGGCGTGCCGATGTGCCAGCACAAACATGTGGATGTAGAGCCCTGCAATGAGGCTCAGCACCGAGAGGAAGAAGGCCACCAGGCACATGAGGACGGCAGTGCTGTCGTAGACAATGAAGAGGATGCTGGAGACGCTGCTGACCAGCCACACAGCCACCATGAGGATGGCGGCCCGCTGGATGGTCATGATACTGTGATAGCGCAAGGCGTAGAAGATGGTGATGTAGCGGTCCATAGCGATGACACCCAGGAAGGACAGCGAGGACATCAAGGAGCTGCAGATCAGCATGTCCATGACGTTGTCCACCTGCTTGACTAGGCTGGGCTCTATGAGCAGCATCCCGTGCTCTATGAGCAGCATGAAGAGAGTCTCCACCAGGTTGCTAACGCTCACCAGCATGTCTGAAACGGCCAAGCAGCAGATGAAGTAATACATGGGGGAATGAAGGTTCCTGTTTTTGACAATGGCAGCCACCACCAGCAGGTTCTCCACGAAGCTCATCGCTCCCAGAGTCAAGAAGAGTTCACTAGGGATCACCACTTGCTGCTCGCTGGCGCAGAAGGTCTCATTGGTCCAGTTGGCAAGATGATCAGTGGTGCCATTGGGGAAGTCCAAATGTACCCTCATGGGGGACGCCTCGGGCATCGTGGACGCTTTGTGGGTCCGCTTATGAAAAGTAAAAGGTGACCCCCACGGATTTTGGAAGAGCTTTTCTTCTTCAGAAGCGTTTTAGGATGAGTGCCAGTATCTTTGGCTGCCCCAAACACTCACCTGTGGGCTGCAGGTTCCTCCGTCAGCAGCTTTCCTCCCAGAAAATCTCAGCTCTGTGCGATCAGCTCTCCAACAAAGCAGCTGAGATGGCAAAGCCAGCAACGCTTCCTCAGCACCCAGAAGGACTTCTCCGCTGGGATTCGATTCCAGGGATCCCAGAGCGCTGGCCTCTTGGCTGTTCTCGTTGGTTTCTGCAGGTCGCCTTTGGTCTTCAGCCTAGAGAGCTCAGGAGAGCGATCCCTCCGGCTTCTTTCTTGGGAAGTGTTGTATCCATGTCAAAGTTCCCCTGGCTTCCTTCCTAATGTTCCAATTGCTGAATTTGTCCCTGCCTTCAAAATTGATTAGCAAAACTTAACGGCAAAGAAAGGACTCTTTCTTTCCCCCCCTTTTAAAGGAATAGACTCAGCTCCTCCTTTGGCAGAAGGCTGGAGGGTGATCCACATGATAACAAGTCAGGCGGCGAGCACTTTGAATGGCAGGGAGGTATTATGAAACGGTCCGGATGAGCTGGGGCCTTCATACACACGCTGGCGAGGGGACGGCCCTTCTGGAAGATGAAGCTCCAGAAAACCAGGAAGGAGAGAGGAGGGTGGTCACCTGGGCTTGCAAGGGGCAGCCGAGGAATGTGGGTCACGGGTGGCAGCAGAGACAGCTTGGCCAGGCTGCCACTGCACGAGGACCAGCCGTAATGGACAGGCTGTTCTTTGAATGACCCTCGGCTAGATTTCTTCCAGCGAGGCTCCCGTTATGGCCAGGATACCCTTAAGTAGCAGACTGCGCCCTTCTTCTCCTACGGGAGACCCGTGTTCACCAGTTCTACACAACGTCTTGTGCTATCTACGTACACACCTTTCGTGGAGAGCTTTGCCTCTGTTAAAAGCTTCCAGCCAGCCAGTTTTCTCATTCCATCCCCACCTATTTTTAACCAAATGCTTGTGGTGAACACGCTTTGCCCTCTGAAATGAGCACGGTCTTCTCCTGAAATCTACTTCCAGGCCTACGTTGCTGAGTTTATTATGATGACAAGTCACTCAATTGGCAGTTCACGTTCTTCTGAGATTGGATCTGCGGAGACATATCAGGGGATCATTTTTCTGACTGTCCACATGCACCGTAATCCCTAGATCACACTAGCGGGCGTGGATTCCTGATAGGGCCCGGTCTATCCAAAGGGATGCCTCTGGTGGGGACCACCGCGCACGGGCAGACTGCCTAGCCCACTGGTGGGAGGGGAGAGGGGTCACCCTCTTTACTGAGACCAAGAAACACGCCGTCTGGCTATTCTTCAAGTCTCACAGCAGCTTCTGTAATCCGGAAGCTGCCGAGTCATGAAACCCACATCAGGGGGCAAGGGCTCTGTACAGGACAGACTTTAAGTACAGAAAATTGGGGAGAGATTCGCTAATGAACCCAGGAACACACGTGACCTTCCGGGCATTTACCATCTGACAGGCTGAGCAGGGAAGGAGCAGCAGTTGAAGCTTCAGTGGCTGTTGCCTTTAGCCTGAACCCAGCAGTGGGCAGTTAATCTTTGAAAGGGAAGGCAGCAGAGGAGCTCTGAGGTTGCTGCGTTTGGGCCAAAGACAACCCTCCCCAGAGCAAAAACCCGCTTCTCCATCACTGTGAAGTTGCAGTTTGGCTTCCAAGCACAACTAGAGGCCTCCTCCTCCTCCTCCTCCTCTCTGGCCTGCTCTGCTTCTCTGGCTCTGCTGCTGCAAATGCCCGAGTCTCTGGCAGAGCAGGTTTGACTTGGCCCTCAGAAAGGCAGGCAAGTTCAGCAGAGCCTCGGGGTTTGTGGATTGGGCTGGCCCAGGAGTTTCAGACACTGGAAACGGGCACATGCCCAGCTCAGGAACAGTTGCCGCCTTCCCCGCTTCGCAGGCTGGCTGGGTTTCCCTGTTTATAAACAACTCTGCAGATGGGCGTGTGATGTATGTATGCATGTGAAGGGCGGAAAAATGTCTGTGTACGTATTGCGGGGCCACATTAGAGGCTGAACGGATCTCAAGCATTTGAAAACAAGAGGGAGGGGCTCTTCCACAGACACCCCCCAGTTCAGAACAACATGCTAAGGTAGCCTGAAGCCAAGCACCCTTCCTCCCGCTCACAAAATATCAAGACTGAAAGGTTCCACCATTGTTGTGTCAAGAGTATTTTTCTAAGAAACATTTTCCTAACAAAAACATTTCCTTCACTTTTATTAATTAAAAAGTGTTGGGATGTAATCACCGCAGCCTAAAAGAGGTGACATGTTGGGTGGGCAAGCAGGACGTCTTGTAATGGAGGCAGACGAGGGGGCCAAGAGGCACCTGGGGAGCTGTTGCCCTCACTTGCCTGCGAGCCAGAAAGCCGCCCGAAGAGTCTCAACGAGGCCTCTGGAGAACGTGGGGCAGAGGACCTCAAAGGGGAGCAGCTGGCTGGCTCAAGAGCCCCTGGAGAAACGGCTGCTCTGGGTCTGGATCTTCCACAGCATCAAGGGGCCTGGAACCTGCCTCACTCTGGCTGCCTTTGCAACTAATGCCCATCATCCCCCTCCCCCCCCCCAACTTCTCCCTGGGAGAATTTATTGGCAAGACGGTTGTTCAGCTTTGGAGAAAGTTCTGCCCAAGCAGGCTCCCCTGAACTTTTCCTAGAGAAAGGCCGTTTCCCTCCACATTATAACGACTTGTTGGGAAAGAAGACAGAAGCATCGGCAGGTTTCCCCTCCAAAGAGCCAGCGAGGTTTGGAGCAGTGACTGGAAACCCAAGACACTGTTAGATTTCCCTTCCAAAATGCTGTCCCGCACGCAGTCCTCCTTTCGTGAAGGGGGGAGGGGAAGACGGAGAGGTGCATGCAGAGGTAAAGCACAGAGGCCATTCCAGATTCTTCTGTTTATTGTGGGTGGGGGGAGGGGAGCCAGGATTCAGTCCCAGTCTCCCCCATCGCCCTCGGGGTTGTCATCTCGGGGGGGTTCCTGGAACTGGATGTTGGCCAGCATGTCCCGCATGGCCGCCATCAGCCGGTTCACTCCCTGGTTGAGGTTCTGCCCGGCACCCGGCTCGGCTTCTCCTCCGGCGCGAACTTCCGCCTGGAATGGGGCAGAGGACAGGGAGACCGCCAGCCAGGTCAGTCCTATGGAAGCCTCTCCCCCTGCCCCCGATGGCTGGATTTGGTTTACCTGTGACTTCCATGGCCGCCCATCCCACCAAGGGGTTCTGGGCAGCTATCGGGGGCAAATGCTCAATCACAGCAGACGGTCTGGGCACTCACGGCTCATACAAACCCCAGAAAGAAACAGCCGGGCAGGGTGGCTCACCGAGCCCCTGGCCCAAATACCTGGCCGGTGCACGGCAGCTGCTCTAGACCTATCCCAACCTTCCCCTCTCTGCTGCCCTTCACCCCACATCCTGGCCCATGGAGGGCCCCAGCCCCACCCACTCCCAGCCCAGCCGTGCTCTGGACACCCCTGCTGTGGCCTCTGGACAAGCTCAAAAGGGCGCCTTACCTGTAAGCTGAAGTTTGGCAGCAGGGAGCGAAAAAAGAGGGATAAAGTGCTTTCGTTGGCTGGATGAGCCGCCCTGGAAAGACAAGAGGGACATGGGGCTGAAAGGCTGGCAGAAGAGAGAGGGTCTCCCTGGGGGCCTCGGGCAGCCGCTGGCTTCTGCTCACACTGGCCAGGCCAAGCAGCGCCTCGGAACTGCCACACGCACAACACAACGGAGAGCCAGGAAATACCTTTCGGGCCTCGTGTATGAAACAATGGAGTCCAGGGGTGGCAGAGGATCGAACCCCATGATGGGCTGGGAGGTCACTTCCTTGAGAGAGGAAAACAAGAGGTCAGGGGTCATGGTGGCCATGACCGTCCAGCCTTCATCTACTGAGTAGTTGAATAAAGCCTCTTTACTACCCCTGAGAAAGACGGGCTTACAATCCGAAGGAAAAGCACAAAGGAAGACCAAAAGGGGTCAGCCAAGCCAGGCACCAGGACGGACGATGGCTGGCTTGCATGGAAACTCTTCCAGGGAAGAAAGAGAAACTGCCCAAAAGATGAGCAGTGGGGAGGGGACAGCAGCTCAGATCCTGGTGCCTTTCAGACGTCCAGGCAGACCCTTTGGCAAGGGAGGCACCTACGAGCTTCCGTTTCATCCCCAGTCAGAGGCCTGGCAGAATTTGAAAGTAGGGCAGGCTGGCATTAAAGACAAGAGTTCAAAACAGGAGCAGTCAGCACTGGAGCTGTTCCAGCCTTTTCTGGCTCAAAAGCTCCCTAAAAGATAATTAACAGGAAGCAGGGCAGAAGACGACAACCCCTGGGGGCACTGGAGAGGAAGCCGGGACGGATGGCCCAAAGCCCCCCCCCTCTGGCCCAGAAAGGGGGCCAGGCAGCCCAAGGTTTGTGCCGGTGGGGCTCCAGCTGCCTCGGGCTCTTCTTACCTCCCATTCCTGGAACATGCGTGTCAGGAAGGCATACTCTCTCGCTCGCAGAGACAGCAAATCCACCATCAGCAGCATGCACAGCGGGTCACTCTCTGGATCGAGGCTTTGGGGGAGGGGAGATGAAAGGACAGCTGGCTGGCCTTTGGCAGAGGGAGGACCGGCTGGCACCCCCGGAGCAGCTTCCCCCCAGCCCCGGAAGGCCACTAGGAGACCTCCACAACCTGGTTTGGGGGCCGCACACGCCTGTCCCCAAGTGGAATGGGAAGAGGGGGCCCCCGCCCCCCTCCTCACTCCCCCCCCCTCACTCCAAGAGCAGCCCTCACCTCAAAAGCAGCTTGCAGACCTCCAGGGCGGTCCGGGGACAGCCTCTCCGCTCCAGGAAGAGCAGGTGCTTGAAGAGGGCCAGGTAGAAGGCTCTGTGAGGGACACCGGAAGGGAAAGGACGGATTCCAGGGACAGGGATGGGGAAGTGGAGCCTGGCGTCCACGGGGGCCCTGGCACCCAGCAGTCACCGGCCAAGAAGCAGCCGCCTCCCTCCAAGTCTCCAAGGTGGGCACCCACCTGTTCTCCGGGTGGCGGTAGTCCAGCCTGCAGGTGCCACTGGTGAGGCTGAAGACGGGGTGGAAGGCGCACTCCAGGGTGTAGAGGGCTCTCTCTGCAAAACAGGCGTCGTGGAAACCGCGCTTTCCGGCCCAGAGCTTTCAAAGGGACGGAGCCATTTCTTCGGCACCCCAAACCCCTCTCGCTCTTTCCACTTGCCCGATTCTTACCAATCAGGTCTCTAGCCATCTCCTGGTCTTCCTGCATCCGGCACACGTCACTGAGCTGCAGAAGGGAGTCCACGTGGTATGGATTCATCTGGAGCAGCAGCTGAGAACAAAGCAAAGGGCCAGACTGAAGGACTTTCTGGGGAAGAGCAAAGCTAACCAGCTGGGAGGGAATGGGAAAAACAGGCCCCTCACACCACCCAATGATCTCAAAGGAGCGCTTGGGAATCCTTTGGGAAGGCTTCCAAATTCAACAGGCTCCAGAAGTAGAGCAGAGCACGAGTGGCTCTGTGGTCAAACCCAATGCTTGCCTGCATTCCTGGCCCCCAACTGGCCCCCGGAAGCCCTGGGCTTCCTCTTGGGCTTCAGAGCCATCTTCCACTTCTTCCTCCTCACATTCCTTCTCTTACTGAGGCCTCCGCTCCATTCCCCCTCCAGGTTCAGATTTACAAAGTCCACATTCAGTAAATTTAATTAAGTGTGAACCATTTTTCAGAAGTCAAATATTCACCCTTTGGACATGGGATCCATTTTCATGGCACCTCTTGTCCACTTGCCACTGAAATTATGTTGTTTTTCGTTGCTGCCATCAGTTATGCAAAACACCCCGTGCAGCTTTCTGTGCACATCATCTTTTATTGATCCAGGAAAAGCCCCTCACTGCCTCAAGGGACTGTGCTGAAAACAAGCTGTTGTATAAAAGCAACCCCACTCCTTCCCGTTTTCCAAGAAGCAAGGGGAGGGGGGGGAGGGGAGCAGAGAAGGCAGAGTTGGGAGCCATTCCTGGACAAAAGGGCT
>JANHGD010005625.1:5893-17832 GCA_027560375.1 Imantodes cenchoa | reverse complement strand
GGAGACGCGAGGGGAGGGGAGGGGAGGGGAGGAGGGCCGAGCCAGCCGCCTGCCGCACCGCCCGCCCGAGGGAGCGAGAGCAGCCCAGGCCCAACGCCGCAGAGCTGGCCTCGGGGAGCGCCACGGCCGCTTCGGCCCCTTCCGGACGGCGAAAGCAAGTGGGCGGCCCCTGCCGGGAAGAGACTCCGGGACAGAGGCAGCGCGGCCCTGCAGCTGCTCCCCAAGTGGCCTTGGGGCGCCGGGCGCGTTCCCAGCCCTCCCCCCCCCCGGACTTACTCTAGAGTAAGCCTCACAGGGGCGCCTGCTTCTGAATAAGCCTGGCTTTGGAGTGGGAGGCAACTGGCAAGCAGGCGTAGTTGGGGGGGAGTGAAATCCCCAACACTGCCACACCCCCAACCGCACAGCAATATCTAAGGGGGAGGGGAGGAAAGTCTAACCTCCTTGGGGGGCTAAGCCTGGCTTCAGCTGCCGGCTGAGGTCGTCCCTTGGCTTCCCCCCTTTTACTGAATAGGAGACAACTGGCCGCATTCATGCACAGTTCCCCATGGAAGGATTCGCACTTGACACTGAACCAAAACTTAAGGAACTCTCTGGACTTAGTAGAAAGAGCAGCTGCTTTAATCTCTGGTGCGCCTTTGCAGACTATCACCTTTTATTAAAGGAAAGGAATTTTTGTGATGCCTTTTCGTCAAACATGTCAGCCTGGAAAGGTTAGAAGGGGGAAAGCAGTCGGTATGTACTCTGAAGCACCAGCCTTCCGCTTGTAAAACAGGTTCTGGGGCCAAAGCCCGGTGCCTTCCGGCTCAGACTAGGAGGGGGGACTCCTCTTCCAGGGTGGGGCTCCTCAGCTTAGATTTCAAGCTCCACCTGGGAGCCTGGAGGGCAGGCAGACACACTATTTGAAAGCCTGCAGGGAGGCCCAGAGATTTAGCACCTTGGGCGCCTGTTTCCCCCAGCAGCCAAGACCTGCCCCCCTTCCTTCTCACAGAGTCCGTGGAGGAGGGAGGGAAGGAGCAGCTATTGTGGACCAATCCAACCCTGACCTGTTTGTTCCTTAAAACACATTCCAGGAAAAACCCACCCTCAGCCACGTTTTCTACACCTGCAGGTAAATGGACCCACCCTTCAGAAACTCAACTCCCGCCTGGCTACTCCCAGTAATAGTAATAATAATGAGAGTCATAAATGAGTTGCTCCCCCATAGAAAAAACAAATAATTTGTTCAGAGTTCTCCCCTCCCGGAGAGAGTCCATTTTCACTCTCTTGCTTTTCCAGGATTTACATTTTGTTGCTAGGAATGTCTGTTAACTGCAACAGCAAACTGCAACACAAACACACCCAGCAGTCACGTCAGTTATTTTTAAACTCAAGGCCAGAAGAGCTGATGTAGCCTTTCGAAGCCCCCAGCTTGTCGACTATACACTCGTTCTAGTTATGTCCTCTTCTAGTTATGTCCTCAAGATATTTGAAAATTACACATCTCTTTTTCAGGTCAAACTTTAAAAAAGGCTGATTTTCAAGATCCCAGAACCAAACTCTAAACATCACATACCTAAATATGATTCCATCCAAGGTTTTCCCACAAAGGGCCCTCAGCTGCTCTTACTACAAGCTTTTATTAAGCAAGGAGGAGGACATTAATAAACAAAGTCCTCCTACTGATTAGTGGGAGAGGTGGGAAATGAGGCATAATCACAACCTGAAAGAAACAGGCAGGTGAAGTCGGCTGCATGGGAGGAGGGGAAGGAGGAACACTCCGCCTTCCTCCTTAATGATCCTGGGAGCCCCTCCCCCAGTTGTTATAGAGGCAAAACCAGGTGGTCCATAGAGAACTTATCTCCCCACCCCCCAGTTCTTTGCCTCTGTCACTTGTAATGTTTTAATGTAGCTTCCCCCCCTGGGAAATCCTGAGCCCACCCCGCAATTGTTGAACTACAACTGCATTACTCCCACACAAGAAGGGCTAGGATGGAGAAAGCTAGACTAATTTATCTATTTCTTTAATTTATTAAATGTATTGGCTACCGATCCTACAACAGGATAACTCTGGGTGGCTTACAATATTAAATCAGCTTCAACAAAGAATGTATTTAGATGTTTTGACATTACCATCCTATTTTGTACTTTACAGGGGGGGGGGGAGTTGGTTGTTGTAAGCTGCTTGGAGTTTTAGATTGGCAGAAAATGGAGAACTGCAATAATTGAATGACCTGTTAGTGCCATGTGTTTTCTAAAAATGCACACGAGGAAAAACATCTTTTGAGGTCTGTGTTTACTCTGCCTTTAACCACAGCACTGGAGGGGGAAGTGATGCTTTGATGTTATTATCAGCATCTGGAGAAACAGAATGCTTAGGCTGCTTGACAATTAAAACGAGCAGCGAGTGCCACATGTAGGCCTGGGTCTCTAAGGTGGTATCACAGCAAATCTGCTAAGGGTTTATTCTTAGCCCAGCATCTGATGTGGTCTGCTGGCCACACACAAAGCTAGATCTCTCGCTCCCCCCCCCCCCTCACACACGCAGAGCTGAGTACAGCTCCTTTTTGCTTCATTGCTGTATAGAGCATTTGGAGTCAGATCTCAGCTTCCATTCATCCTGAAGGCTTTAGAACTCTGTGCCCCCCCCTTCTGGTCTAAGGCCCAGCCAGGAGCAGCAGCCCTCCCTCCCCTATTCCAGGGAGTCCAGGGGAGGCTTTTTTCTGTAGGGGCTGAAGAGTTTCTTCCTTGTCCTATCAGGAATTGTGGAGAGGGGAGTTTGGCAACAGATCAAATCCTCCTGGTGAGGCCTGAAGCTGGGCCATGCAGGACAGCAGAGGGTGGGGGTTTTTCTGGTCAGTGACCCTCGCTGGAGGCTGCGCTGCACTACGTGGAATGGAAAGGATATTTGAGCTGAGCTCAGTCTTCTGGGGGGAGGCTGATCCAGCAAGGCCAATTGTGATCAGCACAGATTTCCACTCTCTGGTCAGAGGTGTCCTCCTCAGTGTCTTTTAGATCTGCAGATTGTTCCCTTTGAAGCAATGACTTCACCCCAGCCCCAATTCAATCTCCAGGCTCTGCATTAATGGCTTAATTAAAAAAATCTTTTATCCGATTAAATTAACCCGCATTAGCTCAGTCATCAGCCTAATGGTGATCTTTAAATAGTGGAGAAATGAAGGTGTCCAGCCAGGCTGAGGAAAATAGAGGCAGCAATTCCTAGTGGTTACCAGTTAAGTGGAGGCAGCCGCTGCTCGAGGAGCAGGAATATTCCCAGGATGGTCTGCTAAAGTCAGCAGGCAAAGTCCAACAGTCATTGTGGGATTGTGCAAGCGGACAGGTTGTGTGCTTCACCTCCTTATCTCAGAGTAAGTGTAGCAATGACTGAGTTCACTGGGTAGAACAAGCCATTGTGTGCTTTCCTTCTTGTTTGTAAGGTGTTCTGTGAAGCCAGCCAATTGCAGTTTATTAAATAAATTATGGTTAAAGAAATAATGGCTTGACACATCTGAACAAATTCCCCAAATCTCTCTCCACAGATCCAGGCACCATCGCTAGTTTTCCTTTTTCCACCCTCTCCTCCAGCAGGCAGCCATCATTCCTGCTCCTACCCCAGAAGCACCAGGCTTCTGCTGCAGACCAGGCTTGGAGCAGCCCTGTAGGCCAAGTTCAGAGCAATGACCCCTGGCTACAGGAGGGAAGACCCCATAGGCGCAGCAGAACTGGGTTTTGGCTTCAGGTCCCATGCTCACACCTCACACTGCAAAGGGCAGAGCCTCTCGTTAGGAGCCAAATCCAGTGGCCAGAAGTGTGTGCATGTGTGTGTGAGAGAGAGATGAGGATTACCTGGAGCAGCTCTTTCCTCCGGGTGAATTGGGCCAACCTACCTAGTCCAGCACACCCTCCCCTAGTAAGGCAGCCTTGGCTCCTGGCCGATTGAGGCATTCTTTCCCTGCTCCATCATTTACAGTAGCCAAATATCCTTATCTCCTCCTCCTCCTCTTGATAGTATTGCTGTGGCAACCAGGGGAAAATAGGAAACCACCCCCTTGCAAGGCTGATTTCTTTCTTTCTTTCGCTCCTCTCAACTGTTAACCTGAGATTGCAAGAAACAGATTTGCCCCATTAGCAATCTCCCCCGCCCCCAGCTACCTGCCCTAGATAGTATCCTATTGTAGAAAAAGGCAGAATTTCCACCCCGCAGACGTGTGGCAGCCAGACTTCATTTTACGCTTCATTGTTAGCATTTTAGAAGGTGATATTAGCACTTTTAACAAGTTCTTTTAAAATATGAGAACTTGTCTTCTCAGCACTATTCAGGAATACTGTAGTCTGAACATCCTTGAATTCACCTGCAACATTCAAGATAACACTCTCAGCTGGGAAAGTCATGCGTTTGCAACCCATAAATTGGCCACTTGTGGAATGTTGTTTAGAATCAATGTTTCCTTTTATTCAAGTTTCACATGTAATCAATGTCTTTTATTCTTTGATCACTTGCTTGCTGAGTATCACATGTACCAAATATAGACGTATCATTTGTTTCTGTACCCTATGAAAAGAGCCCCCCCCCCCTAATAAATGCTTTTTGCTTTGCTGGAATTATTTGAAGATTCCTACAGTACTGGGCAAAGCAGCCGCTTTGCGAAAGTGAAGGTTTCTCAAATTCAGGAATCAGCCTCCCCGCCAAACTCGGGCTGCCTGGGGAAGGAACTTGGAGGCAACGGCTGGGAGGGAAGCCAGAGACTCCGCTCGCCAGCTTATTGCGCGGGCGAATGGTTGCCAATTAGCCGGAAAGTAGCCAGTCTCTGCAATCATTTCTCCCGAATGATATTCCCAGAAATGCACACCGGCGCGCCCATACAAAGGTACTATTATTCCGCAACCCACGCCTGCGCAGTACACCTCCCCGCACAGAGGCTCTGGCAGGATAGATTTTCTTGCCACACTAAAGATGGCGCTCGGCTCGTTCCCTCCCCCAATAGCCGCTTAGCAAATAGAAAAACTCTCTTGTTTTGTCCCCTTCCTATTGAAGGAGACGTTCAAATGACGGCCAATCAGAACGTAGGGCGCGCTAGTTGGCTGGTGGGAGGCGCCGCTCTGGGAGAATGGCCGGTCGGACCCTTTCGGCCCTTCTGGGTAGGGGGGGGAGAGGAGGAGTGGCAGCGCTCTGTACGCGCCCAGAGACTCTTCGCGATAGCCTCGGGTTGCCCGGAGGGTGGGGCTTGCACTCTGCATATGCTCAAGGAGCCAGCATCGCTGTGAGGGATATGAAATAGGAGGTCCAGGGGCGCCTCAATTGAAAAAAGAAAAGAATTCTAATGAGCCTTCTCTCTTTCTAGCGGGAAGATGCAAGAAGCAAAAGAGGGAACCCAAGACCCAGCAGGAGCTGCGGGAAGCGGCCCTGCACATTTGGAGTCGGCACCAGAGGCTGGACCAGCTCCTGCTGGAGGTGAGCAGCTGTGCCTGATGCCCCAATGGTGGTTGTATGCACCTGCATCAGGGGGGAAATGCAGAACTTTCCCCTACCGCTTCTGTGGGCCTGGCAGGGGAAGGATACTGCAAAATCCCCATTCCCTCCCCACTCTGGGGCCAGCCAGAGGGGGTATTTGCCGATTCTCCGAACTACTCAGAATTTCCACTACCGGTTCTCCAGAACCTGTCAGAACCTGCTGGATTTCAACCCTGACCTGCAATCTCGGGGCTTTTAAGATGGGTGGACTTCAACTCCTGGGATTCCCCAGCCAGCCCTGTGAATTGGCGATTCCGGGAGTGGAAGCCCAGCCTTCTAAAAAGTTGAGATTGAGATAGACTTGTTCATTCTTAAAAAGGGGTTGGGGTTGGGGTGACGGTAGGTAAACAGTAAGTGGCCTTCATTTGAAGTGTTCCAGAAGCAGTGATATCGATGATAATGACAACATTCAGTAGAATATTTGAAATTGTAAAACAGTTAAAAACACAACAGTGCAGGATTTGGATAATAATTTAGCTAAGGCAATATTGGCTTACCTTTCAGTAGTGCATACTGCTTTTTATAGGATGGTAGCCTTGTTTTCATAGTGGATTAATAGTGCTCTGGGATTTTTAAACGATTCCCCTGCTGAAAAGATCCTTTGGCCGGGAAAAAATCTAGACTGACTACCAGATATTTTAGCATCTTTAGCTTCCATGGTGATCTTACTTATCAAGCTGCAGAATGTTAATATACATGGCTGCACATTTTTAAAAATGCTGCGTATTTTCTGTCTATGAGATATTTCCCTGTTCCTTTTAAGCATACTGGGAATGCTGTGTTCCTTTGGGGACTCTGAGGTATTTGATGACTTAGTAAAGTCTCAGGTTGCGTCTGGAAAGGCCATTAAAGACCAAAGGATTTGATATGTTCTACAGTCAAGACAATTGCCCTTTTCTCTCTCTCTTTTTTTGAACAGAATGGAAGTTCAGAACATGGGAAGTCCATACTTTCCAGTAACTTGGGCAGGGGCGGAAGTAAAATGTCAGTTCCAGAACAATTTGTAGGTGGGTGAAATAGAATTTATTTTTCCGGAGAGAATGGCTAAATTCAGTAAAATAAGAATATTGAGACTGTCTGATTCAGGATTGTTGTCAGTTGTTATTGGCAGGTGTAGGTTTCCAGGATTCAAGAATTCCTCACCTGCGATTGAGCCTTTTCAATGTGTCTGCCAACAATTGGGTTTTTCTTCCTAGTTACCTTTTCAGCCTCATCATGTTGTGCTATTTCCAGTTGCACTTTGGAGTGGTATATCTAAGGTCTGGATGGAGTTTCTTCTCTTCTGTTGTAGTCACAGCCATGAAGGGTGAGGCCTCTGTGCTGGGCATGCCAGCAGGAATCTTATCAGCCAAAATGGCAGCCAACCTCATTGAGAAGATCTCTCTGGAATCTGATCAGACTACACTATTGAGTGCAGAGCACAGAGTAAGAGGAACTATGCCTGTTTCATGTATGGCAGGGTGGAGGGAAGCGCATTCAAGCTGTTCAGGCCTTGCTAAAGAGGAAATGGCAGTCAGCGGTCCTGAAACAGCCACAGGGAATTCTGAGAATTGCAAGTTAGTAGAAGATTGATTTATATGCTGAAAATAGTTCAGCAGAAAGTCAACCTAAAAGTACTTTAAGTACTTGTTTTAAAAGGATAGCTAATTTTCCAAAGGAGCATTGTCATTCAGGATTTGAAGAATATACAAAAATTTAGGATTGGCTCATTAATTGTTCAGAAATAATGCCAAGCCATATACATTGCTCATACTGTAAACTAGACCCTTATGTCTTGTTCAACAAATTAAAATAAATATTACTAAGAGTTACCTATAAACAGGTGTATTGCGGTTGGCAAGTGACTAAAAATCTGATCAAATCACTCCATTGTATTTCATTCTTTTTATTTGCAGAAGAAGTTGTTTTGTTTGTTCCAGTCCTTGAAGGAATTATTAACTTACAATGCTTTCTGTCATTCTGTTTTTGCTCAAGAAATGTGGAAAATGCAGGTAAGGTCATCAGAGCTGAGAGAGAGAGATGGAAGCAGTGAATCCACCTGTTTAAATAACTGCCCTAAGGCCGTTACCCCCTTCCCCCCCCCCCCTCCTTTCTGAATTGCTCTCCTCTTGGAGAAAGTGAGTGGATGGAGAGGGAAAGGCAGCCTTGGAAACCTCCTAGTTTCAGAGTTAGTTACTTGGGTGGTTTTTGGGTGGATGCAAGTGTTTGGTTGCTGG
The DNA here is from genome assembly GCA_027560375.1 of Imantodes cenchoa. Taxonomy (NCBI): domain Eukaryota; kingdom Metazoa; phylum Chordata; class Lepidosauria; order Squamata; family Dipsadidae; genus Imantodes; species Imantodes cenchoa. The sequence continues at coordinate 10,128 of JANHGD010005625.1, read as the reverse complement.
CGTCCCTGCATTCCAAATGACCTTAGCGCTATTTCCCCCAGCGCCCACCTATTTTGGAAGTTGCCTGGCACCTGCACAGAGAGAACATTGTTCGTTTGGAAGCATTACTGGAGAAGTAGGTAGAGGCTTGAATGTTTGCCTGTGGCTTTGGCTTGAGGTGGCATCTGTCAGCATTTAGACTTGTTTGTGGAAGCCCGGATCCTCCCCTTGAAAAGAGATGTGCACTGAGCAAGATTTGCAGTGGTTCGTGGGGAACAGCTGCTAGTTGGTTTAGATAACACTGAAGAAAGCTTCCACAGCCTGGTGCAGTTTATTCAGTGGGAACAATAACTGCATTTATAGGCCACACTAAGCCAAGTGAAGCCTGATGTAAAGTAATTTTCTCTGTTCTGAACTTAAAATGTCAGACTTATGGGGCATTTTGTCCTTTTAGTGCAGGGGTCTCCAAACTTGGCTACTTTAAGATTTGTGGACTTCAACTACCAGAGTTGAAGGTATGCTGGATGAGGCATTCTGGGAGCTGAAGTCCACAGGTTGGAGACCTCTGTTTTAGTGGGATGTTTGGAGGGGAGAAATTTCTTTGGAAAAGGTAAATGATGCAGGCTCTTCTGTCTTCTCAGGAATCTGGAGGTACCTGCACTGGTGGATTGGTTGTCCAGTAGCCTTTGCCTCCTGTGCCATCAGATGGAAGAAATGGACACTGAGATTGGCCAGAACGTTCTCACAGGCAAGGCAGGGCCAAAAGGAGGGATGTGGGGGGCTGGTGGCTAGGAAAAGGTGCAGGCCTGTGAATTGCCTTGCAGCTGTTGGCTCTGGCCCTGCTCTCTCTGTCCCCTCGAAGGAGGCCGGTAGTTGAGCTGAAGTCCTCTTCTGTAACGTGAGACTTAGTTTCATGTTACCTCAGCTGTACTATTAAACCAGAGGTGGGTTCTGGTTCTAACCAGTTCTTTAGAACCGTTAGTAATTCAGCGATGATGTCACGGAGCTGGTTCTGCTGGTGTCTCTGTGGGCGCCGCCACCATGGATTTTGGTTCTGCGCACACGCAGAAGCTATTTTTCTTATTGCTGCGGGTGTGCACGGCGCAACCCTGAGTGAACCGGCAGCAAAAGGATCCAGAACCCACCCCTGTTAATTAAACATTGGTGTGACTTAGTCTTGTTTAACAAACAGCCAGACAGACAACCATTATGCTGTGCAGCTTCCACATGCTTTGGCTTCTGGCAGATTTTAGAACATGCTGAAGAGACGTACAGTTGTCAAAGAGAAAGGGAAAAAAAACACATGAAAAGTGCTCTAGCAAAAGGGTGAAAGAAATATGGCAAAGGAAAAACATGAAAACATGAAATATTGTAACAATAGTTACAGTTGTATGTATAATTGTCTAATGCAAATATTCAAGTACGTCTTTATTTCTAATACAACTTTTTTAACCTATTCTGTATAAATGAGTCCCTTATTTGTGTTTTGCTCCTTTTTTCTATGTTTTCATAATTAAAAAGTCATAAGATACAAATAAAATAGAATGCTTTGTGTTTAGAATAATGATAGCAAAAGCCAAGTACAAACTGGGGCAGGAAAAGATGAGAAATGTTTAATTACTGAAAAAGACAGACTGGAGTTTTCATCTCTGTGGCTGCTGCTGCTTTTCATTTTGCTTCATCAATTAAGATTTATTAAAGCAAAATCCCCCCCCCCCCCCCAAAATGTTATTTCACGGTTTCTTGTCCGAGTCCCTTTTCCATCTTTTCTGCATCTTTCCTTGCCTCATCCAGCTGGCACAGGAAGGAGTTCTCTGACCTGGGCTTCCTTCTTAATCCCTAGACTTGGCTCTGGTGCTCCTTCAAAATGGATTTCCAAAAACATCTGAGTCTGAACAGAAGCTGGAAATGAAGAAAGTTTCTGAAGTAAGGCTAGAGCAGATTTGCTCCCTAGAATCCCAGCCACCACCATCTCTAGGGGGGCGCTGGGAAACCCCCTGCTTAGCCTCCTGTGAGGTTCTTTCCAGGCACTGAGCAGCTGGGTTTGTGCATGGCAGCCCCCACCCCTTGGTTAATGGGCCATGAGCTCATGCAGCAGGCAAGGCCTCCGGGGTTATCAGAAGAAGCCTGGGATGTTGAGGGGGAGGTTAAGATGAATGCAGTCCAGGTTCAAATCTCTTCAGCCGTGGAAGTTCATTCTGACTTTCTCTCCAGCCATCTGTCCTGGGGGGGGAGGGGGGGGAGTGTCAATTAAAAATTAAAACAAAAACCAGGAGGAAGGGCTCTGTCTGCTGCTTTGAAATCTCAGAGGAGGAAAAACATAAATGAAATACCCGCGGCTAAAGCCTCCTGAAAAGTTGCCTTGGACTTTGCCTTTTTTTTCAGATCTGTTGTGCTGTGCTGGAGAGAATGTTGGCATGTAAGTGATGGCTGCAGGAGTGGATCACCTCGGATCAGGAGTGTAATCACTCCTTTAAAGAGAGGCTTGTGAGAATCACTCACGGGACATTGCTACCACACAAATAGCGTGAACTCTTTCTACATCCTTTGGTGTGTAAAGCCACACTGAAATTCTCAGACTGTCCAGCTGTGCATTGTGCTTCCCCCCCACCACCACCACACACTTCTCATTGCATAACTGAGAACATTGGGGGTTAATTCTCCCAAGGAAGGACTGCAATCCCAACTTCGGCTTTGAAGATCTTTGGTCTCCAGATCGTTTTCTTCCAAAGTGACTTTTGTTCCTGCAGATTTTTTTTTTCATTCCCATCTGCGCTCTTGAGCAGTGATGTTCCGTCCAGACGTGCTGGTGCAGTAAATATATTGCAATGATAGGACAAGTTTTCAGAAAGGAGGGAAAACGCTCCCAGGCCACTGTCATGATTAAGCCTGAGGTTCCTCCCTTGGGAAAGCATTCCTTGTGGAGTCCGTGGCTCTTTCATTGCCCTATTCTCCGGACAGGGCCTTCTGCTTGGTTTGCCTGAAGCTTGCTTCTCCTTAGTGAAGGCACTCCCTTGTCTTTTCCGTAGGGGTGCTGGATGCTGTAGCTACGGAGAAGCCGGGCAGTGCCTCCCCCACAGGAAAGGCGGTGAGATGCTGGTAAGGATCTGACTTCTCCCCAAGGTTAGGGCTGGGAGAGGGAGGATCGGAGAGCCGCCAACTGGGGGAACAGCATTTCTGAGCTCTGCAAGAGATCCCTTTGTGTGTTTCCAAGTGGCTTCATTCTCTGCATACAAAGCAGTGTGATGCTCTCTTAAAATGGAACTCCTGTTTCCAGCAGCAGTACTCTTTCGGGCCAAAGTTTTGCCCAGTGAATTGTGTTGTTATAGTTACTAATAATAGCATGCTTTTATGTTTTTTGCCAAGCACTTGAGCAATAATCAGAAAATAAATATTTATCATTTGTTTACATGTCTCCTAATAAATGCCTACTTACTGAAAAATGGGAGCAATTAGCAGTAATTCTCAAGCCTGCTCACTCATTTATCTTGCCTATTGAGACATTTTCCCCTTTTGTGTACAGGCTCCAAGTATACAGCCTGGTGGTTTTCCAAGGAACGGCTCCACCAGAGTCTCTGCAGCCCCTCTTTGGGCACATCTTCACCCGTGTGCTTACCTACAATCCTCACCTGACAGGTAGGATCCCCAGAAGGGGGCCAGGTGTGCTTGGAATTGCTGAGGGACGAGGGAGGTCTTTTGCAGGACTCCCTGCCGCCCCTGGGAATCACCCAGCAGGCTCTGGACCAGCTCCCCATAAGACCCCAGGTTCCTGCCAGCACCTCTGTCTGGTGTGTCTTTGAAGGCCGAGCTGATGAATCGATAGGGTCCAACTGTGTGGTTGGAACATGGCTGCCTGCAGAGTCTCGTTTCTCCTTTTAACTGTCATGTATTTTGAGGGATAAATTCATTGGTGCTCAGTCAAATAAGTTCTTCAAGTGAGGACAAAGCCAGAATACACGTTTTATAATTCCTGAGTTGTTAATGGTTAATGTGATTCTCCAGCTCTGGAACTGTCTCTCCATTCAGCAGCTGTTGGGCTGGAGTGGGGCGGGGCAGGGCAGGGCAGGAAACGACTCCAGGCTCCCCTGGAAGCTGTTGATGGAACTCGGGCAACCAACTGAAAAGTTAAACAATGGATAGATCTGATCTGAGATCTCCTTTTCTGGAGATTCTGCCCGTTTGGCAAGGTGACAGAGTCTTAGAGCCGGGCCGCTCTCCGTCTCTGCAGGGCTTGGGGGGGGGGGGGGGGCGGGGGG
>JANHGD010005624.1:54725-66618 GCA_027560375.1 Imantodes cenchoa | reverse complement strand
ATAATGGATTAAACTCAAAACACTATCAAAAAAACATTTATTTCTTTATTTTTAATAATTTTTATTATTTTTATCTTTAAAAAGCAAACATACTTACAACATTAAAACATACACATACATAAAAAAGAAGAAAAAATCAAATGTAAAAATAAAAAATAAAAACACAAACTAGTTTACCATATTGCAACATTTCCATATCAGTGATGCATCTTTTCCATTTTCTCCCCCTTCTTATTTTTATATATATATTTACAGTTCACATTATTTCTTTATATCTTTTATATATTCTATTTCTTTCATATTAAATGTTTAAAAAACATTTAAAATAAATAATATAACACACTTTTTTTTTAAAAAGGCAGATTAAAAAAATGTCCAGGGGACAGGATGACATACTTGGGTACTCTGTCTAATTTTTCCCCCCAGGATAATAAATGTTTCATTCTTAAAGCGTAAGTAAGCTGTGCAAATTGTTTGTGTATGTGTTGACTTCAGGAAACTGCTTGGACAAGTCCCTGCAGTTTTCTTGGCAAGATTTCAAAAGTGGTTTGCCATTGCCTCCTTCTTAGGACTCAGAGAGTGTTTGGCTCCAGCTAGCTTTGTACCTGAGGCAGGATTAGAATATATGGACTCCTAGTTCTTAGCCTGGTGCCTTAACTATTATACCATAATGGCTCTTTCAAGTAGTTTTAGTAACCAAAATTGACCAAACAAAGGAGGGTTAGAGGTTTTATAGAACACAATCCAGTGCATTCGAAGAAAGAGCCTATTATATTCATTGGTGGAAATCTGACTTGTTGGCTGGAAAGCCAGCAGTCCAGGGTTGAGACTCAAGTGCCATGCAATAGGGTGACTTCCTAGCAGTTTGAAAGCATGTAATGTGAGTAAATAAATAAGTACCATTGGGAATAAATAAATAAATACCACTGGGAAGGTAACAGCACTTTGTGATGTCATGTTGGCAACATGACTGCAGAAATGGCTTTGAAATGGAGAGGAGCACTGCTTTCCATAGCCAGCAACGACTAGCAGAGTGAAATCTACAGGGACTCCTTTACCTTTACCTTTTACTATTTACAAAGCAAAAACATTCTCTGGTGGTATTACATCTTGAAGATTTGTAGAAGGATTAGTTTAAAGGTGTTGAAAGCATATTATTTACTTTAACTCTTTATAAGACTATTTCAGTATGAAATGTGTAATGGATACTTATGTTAAAGGTGGCCTTTTTTCTTGAAGGAAAAACTTTTATTACTATCCATCTCTATTCAATATGTGCTATTCAATATCTGATAATATATAAATATGTTTGCTTTGGTAGCATACAATTATTTTATTGATTTATTGTTCAGAAAATTAGTTAAAACACTGCATTGGTTTTCAGACTGATTTTATTAAAATGTTCCTCTTCAGTGATATTTGAAGCATCTTGACAACCTCCTTCCCCCAAGGTAGTTCAGAGAAGAATAGCATTTATTTATTCTGTTAATCAATGACAAGGCTGAGTGATCTTTATAGCAAAAACTATTGAAACAGTTATATTCAGAAATATAGAAATATTTGAGACATTTAGTTTTGCTGATATTTAAATGACTGGAATATTAGTCCATAAAAACATTAGCATCCCTAAGATATAAACGTAAATAATAACCTTTTTGAGTTGTCAGTCAAGCACCATTTGACAAATATAAACTCTGTACAGTCATCCCAAGAGCCTTTGCCTATTAGCAACATGGCCAGCGTGCCTATTGTCTCTCCATGTTGGTTTCATCTCATTCTACTGCCTATGAGTGAATGACACTTAAGTCATCCTTTGCTGAACCAATGTTAATATAGCATTGTTATTCTGGTACCATACAAGACCACCCATAAGTTGAATAAAATCTTTCTCAAAGAACTGCTTTATTGAGTACATCATTTTGGCACTTTTGAAATGTAAAACCAGCTCTGGCTATTTTATTTATTTATTTGTTATATTTATAGGCTGCCCCACTCCTGAAGGACTCTGGGCAGCTTCCAATAATAAAAAACATTAAAATACAATATTTCCCCCTGCTTTCAGTATAGTTAAAGAATAGATAGACCCCGTCCTCCTTGTCACAGGTCATATTGTCCCATTAGGTGTTCTGGCATCTCCTTGGTAACCTCTTCCAGTCTCTGGCTAGCATCTGTTGGGATGACCTTGATTCCCACGAGATAGTAAGTTGTTGATATCTGGCCTGCCATTCCAGAGCTCCCTCCTCTCCAAAATGTGTGTCAAGCTGAGAAATGGAAAAAACGGCTATTACAGGCCCGATCCATTTCGAAGTTGATAGATGGTTGGATAGCTCTTCAACTCAACAGTAGGAAAAAGTCCTAAATCTGCTCTTGAAAGTTGCAAGTAGATCAACAGAAGTGTGAAGGGTAAAGTGAAAACAACAACAACATGTAGTTGAATGTCATAGAACCCAATGTAAAAAAAAACATATAAGATACTGCTATCCAACAAACTTTTGATCAGCTGCTATGAAACTTCTGTCTTTTTCAATAAGTAGATGATTTGACTAAAACATCCCCTTCACTTTGAATTGGGCTCATGAGATCATTTTAACAAAAATGTAATATATAATGATATTTGGAGTTGGGGAATCATATATAATGATATTTGGAGTTGGGGAACAAAGACATCCTTAAATTTATAATATAATAATTTCTAAATTTGGACACACCGTGCTCAGTTTTACAACCTGAATAATTAGCAAAACATGCTATACATAATTGTTTCCACCTGTTTCCTTGGATTGGGGAAATTTAAGATTGGGAATGTAACTGCTTTATTTCTTTCATGAGGTCTTGTGCACAGATTTTAGTTTAGTGACATGATTTTAGACAGTTATGGGATTCAAGGCTCAGGTTGTGTCAGGCCAAGAAATTATAGCTGCGAGCTGATGAAAGTTACTTCTTTATTGCTACATGCCTATTTACAAGAATCTAACCAGATAAGTAGATGATTTGACTAGAACATTCCTTCACTTTGAATTGGGCTCATGATATCATTATATGCATTCTCTTAGAAGGAGCCAGATAAGGGTTTTAGGGATTCTGGGAGTGGTAAGATCTGCATTGCTTCCTGCTGTGTAAGAACTTTGAGGTACCCTGCACGTCTCATCACACACACCTTCCACTCCATCTGTAGATTCTACCACAGATTGTATCCTGCTATAAAGAAACAAATTAAAACAATTAAAAACCACTCAATAAAAACTAGAAGAACTTTACCTCTTAAAATTCCTAAGATGTTTTCCTTTTAGTAAGATAAGAGATAAACAATATGAGCTCAAACTCTCAAAACGGAATAGCAAATATGATTTAATAGGTATAAAGCAGTCAGGATGAGAAGAATTTCATGACTAAAAGAACTGAAGATGTAATTTGTTCAGAAAAAAAATAGAAGCTACAGAAAAGAAGGAGGTGTTCCACTAAGTTAAAAATATGCACACCTGCTCAAAAATGCAAGTAGGTGAACTTGGTGATGCTGTAAAGAGCATAGAAGTTAAAACAAGTATAGAAACAAATAAATGCTATTGTTATTATTGCCCTCCTAAACCAAATTTTTATTAGATCTGCAGATTCGACCAACATGTTACTTTAATTTATTGACATGATTTATATGGCTGTCCATCTCACACTTAGTTGATCAGTTTATTAATATTGTATAAGACAAAAATAAAATGTAATGTAATTTTGGTAGATTAGAGGAATAGATGAATGGTTTATAAAACGGGGGATGTTTAACTTGGTAGTACTAGTGAAAAACATTTCAGAACAGCTGGATACAGTTGCAGAATGAAAATAATTTTAGGCTAGTTGAACAAACCTGTAATTCTGAATTAAAATAAGTTTCATTTTGTTTTGTATTTGGTCAGAACCAGGGGTGAAATGCCTCCGGTTCGCTCGTGGCTATCGGTCGTCGGAGAGCCAGTCGCAAAGGGAGCGCCCACCCACCTGGATGCTGCCATTTGGGTTCTTTTATCCTCTGCACATGCATAGAATGTTTTGCACATATCCAAAGGGTAAAAGAACCCAAATGGGGGCATCCGGGCAGGTGGGTAGAGCCTCGTGCTCCCTTTGCAACTGTCTCTCCAACAACCGACAGCCATGAGCAAACTGAGAGCATTTCACTCCTGGTCAGAACCCTTTTAAAGTATTGTTTAAAGTTCTATATTCCATATTTTAAAAAGAAGTCAGACAAGTGGGAACATGGTAATGAGAATATTCAAAAGACTAAAAAATAAAGCCCTGTGAAGAATGATTTCAGAAAGTGGAAATGTTCCTCCTTGAGGGGAGAAGGTCAAGGCGGCAGACAGTCGTATTTCTAAAATATTTGAAGAAACATCAGTCAAAGGAAAGTCAAGATCTGCTTTCTCTCGCTCCAAACTGTAGGACTGAAACAATGAATTTAAATTTCAGGAAGGAAGTTTCTGAACAAAAGTCAGACAGTGGAACAAATTACTCAGAGAGTGAACATTCCTTTTTCACAGGATGCATTCAAGAAAAAGACTAAGCTGCTTTCAGTCAGGGCTGCTTTAATTTGCATAGAACACAGTGTCCTAAATGGCCTTTTCAATAGTATGATTCTCTTATTCTAGATTATTTGAAGTTTGTCCTAGCATTTCCAACTAAATTGATAATTTTGGAAACCGAAATCATCTTTTGGGGATTAAGAATTGCAATAGATATAGTAATAATATGCAGCTAAGGCATCCTAGAAATGCTTTTTGCTTTTTTTCCTTACAAGTTTTTATTCAATCGGAAGAAACAATAGTTGCGCTGACATTGCATTCAGAGGGAAAGTTGTATTACTAAATGCTTCTGAGTAAAGTTGGTGTTCTTATTCATTATAAAGTAGGGGGAATGAGGGGGGAATTTAGTTCATTAAGGAATGGGTGGCTAAATATCCCATTGTTGTTGTTGTTTTTCATTGTACAATCTTTCTTCTTGTACAATCTCCCTGGTTTCCTCAACTTTAATTAAATTCCAACAGACGGCATTCTAGGGAAAATTCAGCAAAATCTCTCAAATCAGGAATTGTGGGAAAGTATCAGGTTGTTGAGACTTCAGCAGAATAAAGATGTAATAGGAAACAATGCCACCAGCCAAAGATTTTTCTCTACTTCCTGCAAAGAAGAAAGCTTACTTTTTTTAAGTAGATGTAATGTGCTTAGTTCATTCCAGTAATAGTAAAAGAGCAGTTGTGAACATGGACCTTGGTTATTTACTGAATTTTTAGGACTATAAGACGTACCGGTATAAAAGACGTACCAAGATTTCAAAGAGGTAAATAAGAAAAAAGTTTTTGTCTTTCCCAGCCTCCCAAACCCTCTGCGCGCCCCGTTTTTTGCAAAAATTGACCCATTTTTCACCCGTTTTTTCACAAAAATGGGGTGGGCAAAGGGTCTGAGAAGCCTGCAGAGAGCTCCTGGGTGCTGGGGAAAGGCAAAAATGCCCCTGTTTTTGCAAAAAACTGGCCATTTTTTGCCCATTTTTTCACAAAAATGAGGGCATTTTTGCCTTCCCCCAGTCCCCAGAAGCTCTCTGCAGGCTTCCCAGACCCTCTGTCCACCCCATTTTTTGTGAAAAACGGGCCCATTTTTTGCAAAAATGGGATGCAGAGGTGGGGCTTTGGGAGTCCAAAAATGTTTGTTTTAGTTGTATAAAACTCACCAACATTTCCACCCTCTTTGGAGGGGGGAAGAAAGGTGCACCTTACACTCTGAAAAATATGGTATTTATTTGGCCAGGCACTGCCGGGATCATCTTACGTTAAATGATCATTTTAATTCCTGGAAACAACATATGTTGTTTTATAGAAGACACTACTATTCACCTAGATTGAGTAAAGTTTGGGGATAATTTTGACCCCAAATTGGTTTGAAAACTCAGAGACATGCTAAGGCCTTGTGGGAGAGATGTGAATGTGAAAAGCAAGTTTTAAAAATAAAAGATTTTTTAAAAAATATTATATTAAGAACTATCATATATATAATAAAAATTGGCATCATCTTAAAAAGGATTGAAAGGAGCTAATTGGCTATTGGAGTGAGATTGTTTTTTTAAATAAAGAAGAATTAAACTTTTTTAAGTCTTGAATTAATTAGCAGCAATACAATTTTTACAGATTCTCAGTTGACATCTGAAGAAGATATATATACAGTGCATAGGTACTGTTGTAATAACAAGATTGACTTTGTCTCATAGAGAAAGTCCATACTTTTTTGTGTCAGGCAAGGTATTCTCAGCTGAAGTATGGTTTGACTTAGTGGCACATAGCAAAGGACATTTTCTAAGAGTTTCTCCTTCTGTAAAGACTTCGTCTTCCAAAAATTACAGCCACACTCTGAGTCCTGATGTGGTAAATGAAGGAAGGCAATCATAAAATGAAATAAGTACAATATAACAAATTTAATTTAATGTAATTTAACCAATTTAGGCACAGTCTGACTCCAGACTGAGTTTGAGTGGCTAATGACTACAATCTCATAAGCAATTACAAAAATGGCAATTATAAATATATAATAATAATGGATAAATGCAGGTCCAGATGATACACAATCATTTCCAAAATTCTTCCAAATGAATCTTCTCTTCACTGACTTCTGGAAGGTCATAGTTAAGGGGAGCAACCTAGTTTCTAAAGGAAGGCTGGTATGGGATAAGGATGACATGCTAGGAAAACAGAATTTTCGACTTCAAACCCATCTATCTCTTGTAATTGCAAGTACCACAAGCAGCTTTTCTTGGGAAAATCTCCTCAGGCAGGTTGACTATGGTTACCATACTTTGTGCCTAGAGAGTCTTTACTTCAGAGTCCTACAGGACTTGATTAATAAAAAATTAATTAAATTTGTATAATATAATATAATATAATATAATAATGAATAATAATAATAATAATGAAGGAATATATTTTATGTTGGATATTTTATGTTGCTCTATGTTGTTGTAAACTGCTAACAGATTTGGTGGCATGCACACTTAATAAATCAGCACAATCAGCTTCAACTTCATGCAAAACTCTATATAATTTATGTAGTGAACTTAACATGTAGTGAAGCCAACAAAGCAGAAGAGCAAAAAACTGATCTCACATACTGCCTGGCATAAAATAATTTGTATTTTCAAGTTTTGCTGTTTTCTTTTTGTTGCCTTGCAATCTCAAGTCTGTCAATACTGTACCTTCCTAGACTCAATTAAAATACTCCCTATAATTTTTGCTTTCATTTATGCTACATTTAAAAACATTTTTTCAACCGTCAGACACAAAATAACATACCCAGCCTTAAGCAAATTATACTTGTACTTACCTTTTCTACAATTATAGCGTTTACCTCTCCAAGCCTTATTATTTTTCACAATGTTCACAGCATTTATGACATTAACATTTATAATATTTACTTCAGTTCTACTCTTCCTATACTACTATCATTCCTGTAAGAATTTCTAAAATACTCTTTTCTGCATGTCCTCACTTGATTTTTACCCTAAATAATTTCACTGCTTTTACTTGTTTTAATCTTTTCATTGTCCTCCATACTCATTATTTACCCCTCTTAATATATTTCCAAATAATGTTTTATTAGCATAAAATTTGCTCATTTTTTTGCTTCTTTTCATCTTAATCACTCTTTTCCTTATTTGAATTCTCTCTCTCTCCCTCCCCCCCCTCCATCCCTTATTTGAATTCTCTGTTTGTCTGTCAGGCCTGGGAAGGAGATGCAGCATGGAAAAGAGAGTTGCCACCGCTTGCCCCACCCACCACCAGTCAGATGCTCTCGCTTCCGCTAAGCATTTCTTTGCCTACCTGATTTCCAGCTCTGTTGCGTTTCTTGCTATCATTTGCAGGAAAACAAAAGTTTGTGAGATTTTTTTCTTTTGCGAGAAGTTGAAATTGATTGATTGCACTTTATTTTTAGCCCCACAACCTTCTGTTTCCCTGCACAAGAAACGTGACAGAGAAATCAGGTAGGCTTCCACGCCCCCCCCCCCAGAATGCCAGAACCCGCTTGCCTTCCACGTCCCACCTAGGGACCCTAGCAGCTTGCAATCTCCTACTGCCCATGGCGTGCTGGCAGACAGAAGTCCCCTGGGCCCCATGCCTTCTCCCTCCAATCCAGCGGTGGGTTCTAACTTATCTTGCTGCCATTCGCTTCCTTCGCGTATGCGCAAAAAAATGAAATTTTTTTTTTTTAAAAGCCGAAAACAAGATGGTGATGCATGCGCAGAAGAAATTTTTAACAATGCTAATAAAAAAGATGGCAGCCCCCATGGACCGGCACCGACCGAACCTGACTTTGAATTTTTTTGTTGATTGTCCTTCCTTGGAATTCCTTGCATTGGATTTTCCTTTTTTTTTAAAAGAACAACTACAGCCCTGCTCTGGTTTCACCTTTTTAACAACCTCTCCAACATAATTCCAAGGTTCCTTTCCTACTTAAATCACTCTCAATTTTGATTCTGTAATGTGCATTTGCCATTTGTTTCCCTGCCCTCCACCTAAGTAACATTATGTTTGCAAACATCTACCTAAAGTATTTGCCTTTAGAAAATTATCTTGAAATGCCTTTGGAGATTCTCAGTCATCCATATCGTGGTTTTCCCAAAGATGCTTTTAACAAAGGCAACTGGACTTTCTGAACCGAAAAAGCTTCTTGGATGAGAAGTGGAACGTCTTCATGGAAAGGTCAAAGAAAGTCCAATTGCCTTTGGAAAAAGCACCTTTGGGACAACCATGAACTGAAGATACTTCTTGGTTGAGAAGTGGAATGTCTTCAAGGAAAACCAAAGTTTACATTCCTTTTGAAAAAGCATCTCAGGGTTCTCTCAAAATGCTTTGCAAATTTTTATATAATCACGATAGACAATTTATATTATTCCATAAACCTGCCAGTGTTCACCCCAAAACCTAAATCAGATTCAGAGGAAACTCATAATTGAGATTGAATGATTAAAAAATAAATAAACAAACATACATTTTCATGCAAGCATATCCAACCAGTCAACAAATAATGATACCTAATTTTAGAAAACGTATTTATGCTACTTTTTCTATTTTACTTTAAAATAAATACTTTATTATTGTCATTGTATATGTATACACAGTATACTCATACAACGAAATTCACATAACACCGAAAGACCAGACCCAACACACATAACAATCCCCAAAACACACTCACCCTCCACACGTTCCCCACCCTGAACCACACAAACATCCACACAACAGACCAAGTATTGTATATTGTATCCAGGCAGAAATGCTATTTAAATACAAGAGAGAAAAATCCACCACTATCAGCAAATAAGCTATGAGAATGAGAGCCTAGTGAGGATTAAGAAAGGCTATAAAAACATACCTATTATGTCCAATTATATCCAACCAAAAATTGATGAGAAAAAATTTGAATCATTTTTCCCCCTTTTGCTACTTTCTCTTCTGCCCTTTTTAGCTTTCAGTGAGAGACATATTCTTCCAGTTATTTACCTAGCTTATAACAATGACATTAAATATAGGTCATTCCCATTCTAGTGATTTATACTAATTTGTAGTGTCATCCCACTGTTGCAGTGTTGATATACCAGTAATGAAGACAGACTTTTATATAGCCACAATTATAGTTGGTTGATGTTATGAGATCCTATAAATCACTAGTGAGGAAATGGCTACAGCAAAGTTTTACTTTGCTATATAGCAAGGTATCATGTTTTATTCCTTTCAATATTACAGAATGATGGAAAGAAATTATGTAAATGGAGGCAGGATTGTCTGTGTCGGGTGATCATTGATGGGATAATGCTTGAAAACAGAACAGAACTGAATCACATTGTGTGGTGAGGAAAACAAAATCTGACAAAAGAAATACCGGGTTTAAAAATGGCTGAGGACTGCAGAAGAAAAAAAAAGTAGATATGTTCCCATGGGACAGAAAGTTGGGGAGTCTTGAAATTTTCTTAACTGTTCTAGTCTTAAGCTACTTTCTCTCCTGGTTCTGTGGCTCAGAACCAGGAGGAAAAGGGTTTGAAAAGTCATGCTTGTCTATGAAAAGGAAACTTTTCCCCATAATTTCATTTCTACACACACACACATACACACACACACACACACACACACACACACACACACCTGAATTTTATTAGAACACATCTGATGGCTCAGTGTACTAATAAATTTTATCAAAACAGTCTAGAACTTTAACATATGGCAGTAATGTGCATTAATAATATTCATTTTTAGTGGCTGACTAAATTAATGCAATATACTTTGTAAGGAATACTGCAGCAGGCATTTATGACATAAATCAATGGTCCATAATGGAGTTAATTTAGAGAATTGTATAAACTATTTCTGTTACCACTACTCTTGGTAACAAGGAACCTAATATTAATTCATTATAAAGTCAGGGCATTTAAAATATATATGATTAAATATGCTTAAAGCTCACTATGAATATATTTTAAGGATTTAATTATACATTAATAGGAAGTTTCTTCATAAACACACTTGATGTGAACTTCTCCATTATTATTGTAGATGTCCTCTTGTGTGTGTTTGTTTGCATCTTATTCCTGGTAGGTTCTTCAGAGATACTCCTACCATGACTCCTAATTTCAATATACCAGTATAAAGCCTGGTTCTACCCTGAAAATGACCCCTTTTAATTGGTGATCCAAATATTTATTTATTTATTTATTTATTTATTTATTTATTTATTTATTTATTTATTGAATTTGTATGCCACCCTTCCCAGAGGACTATTAAGTTGAGGTCACGTGAATGGGAAACGTGCTTTCTTACATAGCCTTCCTAGGGAATATACATCAGTTCATGAGAATAATGGACTTCTAAATTGCATTGAAACAAAAAAAATGTTTTTATTGTTATTGTTTTGGTTTCAGGGATACTTAATTATCAGGGATAATTAAGACAGTTTTCTAAATTTTTTCTTAAAATTTATTACTTACTTTTAATATACAAAGTGCTGAAACTTACAGGACTGACCCTCATACAGCATTTTCCAGATCAGAGACAGCAATGGAAAGCAATCAATAATAGCTTTCTCTGGGGTACAGCTGAAATCCCTTTCTCCCAGCAGTGATTACATATTAGCATTTAAGCTTCTTTAACATTTAGCACTTTGAGGTCTTCAAGGCAAATTTATATAGCATTATAGTAAATTTATATAACTCAAGTCGATAATCAACTTTTTAGCCTACTTGGATTCTTAGAACCATTCTGTATAAACTATGTTCCTATAGTATATATTTGAATGTATTGTCCCAAAGGTGCTTTTTCAAAAGTCAACTGGACTTTGTTTTTCTTTGAAGATCTTTCACTTCTCATCCGCAAAGGATGCTTAGAAGCAAAATGTCTTCTAGAAAAAACAAAGTCCAGTTGCCTTTTGAAAAAGCACTTTTGGAACAATCGTAACCTGGATAACTAAGAATCTCCAGACATTGGAATGTATGATTTGCCTCTTAATCTATACCCCATAATGTCACACAACTATACTACAATAGGATCACCTGATTTCTGGACTACAAAACTAATGAGTTCTCTCTGAAAGAAGATAAAGACAAAACCTTAGCTTTATACTTTCCCATCAGGATTTCAACAGCCATGGCAATACCATAAAGATAATACAATACCTCTTTGTCACCTTTATCAATACTAGATGGTATGGTACCAGGGGTGTGTTCTAACTTACCTCACTGCTGGTTCACTTCCTAACACGCTGCGTGGCTGTGTGCGCTTCATGCGCACGCATGCGCAGTGATAAAAACCAAATCTGTACATATGCAGAAGCGAAAAACAAGATGGTGGCACTTAGGCTGAGAGAGCCGGTTCAGACGCATGTCC
>JANHGD010005622.1:170749-183105 GCA_027560375.1 Imantodes cenchoa | reverse complement strand
ATATATATAAAACAGTGTGGGTGGGAGAGAGAGAGAGAGAGAGAGAGAGAGAGAGAGAGAGAGAGAGAGAGAGAGAGAGAGAGAGAGAGAAAATATACTGTATGTGTGCACTAAATAGTTTAATATATCCAAGAATTTGCAGCTTTTCTTCCCCTTTTTATTAGTTTTGAGGTCAAGCCAGCGGTGGGTTGCTCCCGGTTCGGCCCGGTTCTAAGAACCAATAGCAGCAGTGGTGGGAGGCTCCGCCCACCTGCCTGGGATGTTTCTGTGCATGTGCAGTAGTGTTGTGCATGAACCAGTAGTAAAGGGTTTTAGAACCTACAACTGAGTCAACCCATGCCTTTTTACCAGAAACAGAGCAAATTCTATTGTGCTGTGTAATGGTCATGGAATGCTGAGAAGTCTAATACTTTATAGAGGTATGTGTGCGTGTAATAATATGCTATAATAATGTACCCTAATATGTCATCTCTTTTCTCCTTCATGCAATTTACCACAGTGGAAAATAACATAGGTCAGAAAATAACTGGGACAAGTGTTGCAATTGGGATTTGAATTTAAAAAAATTCTTACAAAGCATATCATTTTGCTATTTGATGATGGACTATAGCATTTACATTGGACAACTGCTTGGGGGATTCATTTTGTGCCTGATTACAGGAGCTGGTTGTTAGGTATGTCTGCTATTTCGGCTTCACTGCACTCAACTGTCATCAATTGAGATGTCAGATTTTGTGCGGTACAATCACATCAGAGTTTTGAAAAGGACTCTGAAACCACTAGGTATATTTTCTGCCACCATGTTGGAATCAGCCGTTCCTGATCTGCCTTGCCAGAACCAACTTCTCAGGTCAAGCATGAAACTAACGTTCTACAGTTTCTTCTCTCTCCCCTTCATCCATCCTTTATCTCCTGATTCTTACTCTCATGCCTATAAGATCACCGTAAGGTACGGTACTTATGCAGAGTAAGGTCCACTGTATTTTACTATTGTAGTAACTGCTAGCCATTGCTGCAGTGATATGAAATTTGTCTTCATACTATTGAAGAATGATTCAGTATTCTATAAGATGCTATAAATCATGGACAACCAAACATTGGCTTGCCTGGGCTGCATTGAGTGAAGAGGAATTGTCTTGAGCTGCATATGAAATAGAGTTAATGTATATGAATTACATAGCAGTGTTAAAAGTTTACGAATATGTGGGGCCACATTACTAGCTGTCTAGGGCTGCATGGGGTCATGGGCCACAGGTTGGACACACCATTCCAGCCCCAGACTATGCCAGCAACCACATCACTGAGGAAGAATCATAGGCTATATTCATGGGGGGTGGGATCCGAAAAATGGTGGGTAACATTATTATTTTAAAGACAACTTTAAACAGTTTACGTTGTGATCTATACATGAGAAAAGTCCATCATCAGAAGGACATGTCATTTAAAAATGGTCATCAAGGCATCTTCATGCTGTGGTTATGGGAGATGAGAGTGAACCCAAGGTACATCATCATGTGTATAATGTGCCATTGTCTCATATAGGTGTTCATGGATCCGAGAGGAGAGCTACATCTGCCATATAAATCCTGCTAGCAAATACTGTATCTTTGCCCTATTATTTTGTCTCTTCATGAGCTGAAGGCTTGAAGTATCTTTCCATCCCCTAGTGCCTCTTGCCATAATTTTTAAGACAAATGGGACTGCAGCTATCTTTGTTTTAAACCATGTGCTACGTCTGTCTGAGTTTGTTAAGAGCAATATAAACTAAGGAGAAAAATCTCGCTAGAAGCCCTAAAGGTTATAATTTAACATCGCTATTGCTTCAAATGACTCCACTTTGGCTGCTGTGTGCTTCAAAATAAACCAAGGTTTCCTTGGGAGCTTGCCACGGATCCTTCTCCTTTGACCTCCATTAATCACTCTTTCATAAACCCTAGCAAGCATCTACTAATGTTCTTCGAGTGGATCAATGGTGCTACGTACTCAACGACTTCTAAAATGTCTTAATCCTTTTTGGTTCACTAAGTTTTTTACACTCTGTTGTAATTAGTTTTGTCGTTGGATTTCAGCAGCAGGACTGCAGAGATTTCCAACATCTGTGAGATCATTTAAGGAGCTCCATCCTGCATGCTGTTACATGCATAAGTAGCCTTATTGCCTTTAGAGAGGGCATGCCTGGCCCTGTACACTACACATCAAAAAGAAATGAATTTATAAATTACTTAGAAATGCAGCAGTGTTTTTTAGATTTCCTGTCTTTCCCCTGTGCCTTGCAGAATGTATTTTATGTCTTTTCCGCTGCCTTCTCATTTACTTTGGGTGTAGGACAACACTATACATGGTCTATGTGACCTGGAATCATTCCAGAGCTGAGGCCAAAAGTCAGAATCAAGGAATATATGCAAACCATAGACCTGGTTGCTCAAAGAACAACCTTTCTCTCAAGGATAGTCTAGTATTCAACATGAACTGATGGGTGGGGTCAGTCCAGAACTAGGTGCCAAGAATGTACTTTAGATTTTTGGTTTTTATCGCTCAAGGTCATAGAACCTTCAGCCTTCTAGGGATGGCTGAATTACAACTCCCAGTAGCTTCATAGTTGGTGGGGATGGACGCTAGGACCAGTGGTTTCAGCAGTATCTGAAGAGTAGCATGCTCACGATCCTTTGTGAAATTTCATTTTGCGAAGTCGTTACATACAGAGCCAAAGGATCTCTCTTCTGATCTTGATAGTGTTGTGGCCCGTCCACATCCCACGCAGCTGGTCATGGATCCCGAGGATCGAGAGGCGGTTGTACCATCAGCCCATGCACTTGGCACCCGAGTCCGATAGCAAGGAGGTCAGAGAGGATTTGGTGTCAGAGGCTGAAAGCCAACCAGGGCCTTCTGCACCTTCCAAGGTGCACATGACTGACTCAGGAGATGAGGAGGAGCCTCTTCTTGATGCTAGGGCACGCAGAGCTGTTAGAAGGCAGGAATGGTTAAGCAAGAGGAGGTCTCTTCATGAATAGATTTGTAGAACAATTGGCCACGCCCTTAGACTATTTAAGGTTTAGTCATTCATGATTCAGTGCGGAAGTCAACTTTCACTTTGTTCCAGTTCTTCGCTCAGCCTGTTCTCTTGGACATTCTTGTTTAAATGATGATTTACAAACTGGCAATTTGGACTAATGATATCCGGGCTTCCTGCCAACTTACAGTAAGTCAGTGAAGAAGATCTGTGCGATTAAATAATGATCTGGTTATTTTGGTTTGTGCTTGGCCATTGTTAGGACATTAATTAACAGCTGGCTCAACGAAAAGAATACTTCTGATTTCCCTGAACTTTTAAAAACCAAACCTCACTGCTCAGAAAATATTAGGAGTAAAAGCTTAAATGTTGTAAAATCAGCGTGTGCGTGCATATTTTCTGGTGGGCTCATCGCTGGAACAGAACAGTATCTTGGAACTGTTGAAGAGGCAATTATGTCAAAATTGAACAGCCCTCTCTCAACAGAGGGAGAGGAATACGACATAATCTATCTCCAGTCTACAACACAGTCCTTTCAATAGTTCCAAGAAGGCTCCATACCCATTTGTACCACTCAGGTGACCCTGAGGACACAGGTAAACCTCCAGGTGGCCTCAACGACTCTCTAAAACGTTTTCATTGAGGGCCATGTCAGGGTTGTGTTTGACCTTGTGGCCAGGGTAGGCATGGGCAGCTTGACGTCACTCATGTTGGGGATGCCTTTGGTGGCCCGAGTTCTCTGCCAGCGAAAATGGGCTCCTGAGCTCCGTTTTTGGCCGCGACGGCCTCCTGCAATCCTCTGCCAGCGAAAACAGCAAAAACATCTTCAAAGAAAAACCTGGAAAGTCCAGTTGCCTCTTGAAAAAATAAAAGTACCTTTGGGACAAGCATGGGGGATGCTGCAAGTATGAAAAACGGTCGCAAGTCACTTTTTTCAGCGCAGTTGTAACTTCGAACAGTCACCAAAACGAACTGTTGCAAGTTGAGGACTGCCAGTACTTTTCGGAAAGCATAAAGGTTGCAGGAGGAACATCTTAGCATCTTTACTTTAAAAAAAACACCTTCTGTTTGCTAAAGAGCTGCTGCATAGATGTAGGAGAAGACCTTTGACTCAGCCAGGGGAAGGTAGGAGGATTTCATAATTCATAGCGTTACACCAAGCCAGCCAGACTTGCCCAAGGTTTAACCTGATATGGATCTCCACGGCGGTTGAGCTAACACGATTAGGCAGGTCTCTTTCCAGCTGACTGGAGGCTTTGAACCTGAAGTGCTATTCATGCAGAAGACGAAAGGTTTCACTTTGGGCATCCGAGTTACTCCACGTAAGTGAACCATGCCGGAAACTCTGCGTTGAAGCCTTTGCAAAGGTCATGCAAGTAGCAGACTTGTAGAAGCTAAGAGATAGAAGAGCTGATCTGGGAAACTTTGCTTCCTCGGAGTCTGTGGTGCTTTAGGGTATCTTCTCTAGTGACACGTGTTGATTAATTTGATCTAAAACGATCCGCTGGTATATTGGAAAGATAGGATAAACCTGAAGGTGGCTGTTGTAGATAACCGTTTCTCAACTGTGGCAGCTGGAAGCTCAGCTCCCACAATTCCCATCTTATACAACCACGCAGAGGAGGATGGAGACTATCCAACCCTTTGAGAAATCTATCCAACCCTTTGAGCCACACTGTCGTTTTTTCCATTTTTGTGCAAGTCAAAACCAGGTGGTGGGTTTTGTTTTTGTTTTTTATTTTTTGGTCTACTGGCTTGTTTTAGGACAATTCATCATTTGCCGCTCAGTTTCTGCCTCTGATATTTCTGGCACTTAGCAGTGACTTTGATTTAGTGATTCCGTTTTGAGCCAGGTTGGAATTAATTCATTCGATCCTACATAAAGAACACAGTTAAATATATATTTATTTCTTTATCACATTAAGAAAGCCCTCTAACTTTGCGACTCGGGCCTGAATGACAGTTTAGGAATAGGCACTACTGCTTCCCAAGATAAAACTCTATAAACACCTTATAGATGTTTGATACCTTTGAACAGGGGTGAAATGCTGCCGGTCCGCTGAAGCGTCTTCGTCGGCTGACAGCCGATCGCCTAGTGGGTTAAAAAGACTGCCAAGGAATGGCGGGGCTCCGCCCATCTGCCTGGCGGCCGCCATTTGCATTATTTTATCCTCTGCACATTCACAGAACTCTTCGTGAATGCGCAGAGGGTAAGACCTCAAATGGCGGCCGCCAGGCAGGTGGGCGGAGCCCCGCCATCCCTTGGCGGTCTTTTTAAATCCACTAGACGATCGGCTGTCAGCCGAAGAAGACGCGTCAGCGGACCGGCAGCATTGCACCCCTGGGCGGGTTGCTCCCAGAACGGGCCACTCTGCTGTCCCGGTAGCACCCCAAATATTGTGCAACAGTCCGGTGCCATTGCAACAGAGCCGTTGCGCAGCGCCATTTTTTTTGTAATTTTTGCTTCCTGCGCATGCTCAGAAGAATTGATAATGCTTATTTTATTTGTTATTTTTCCTAATTATAAGTTATTGACTTGCAATTGATAATGATTTAAAAGCACAAAACTGGTATAAGACCATCTGTTTTTGCAGTTGTAGTCTAATGTTACTTTGTTACTGTACTTTATTCAATTTTATTATAGCTATTATTTGTTTTCACTTTCTTTGTTATTCTTTCTTTTTCTCTCTTTCCTTGATTACACTTCTAAATAAATATTACTAAAATAAAATATTCTTGATATTTAGAAGACTTACTTTCTAAAACTTCCCAAGGCTAGTCATCCCAACAGTGGGTAAATTTGCAGGCCTTTTAAGACCTGTTGGTAGATATTTCTTTTAAATAAAACAATAAAATGTTGAATCTCAAAATTGCTGCCGGTAGTTTATTTATTTATTTTTATTGATTGATTGATTTTGTCAAAACATGTACAAGATAGCAGATATTGATATGAAAATAAACAAAAGCAAAGTAGGTACAGGTAAATTTGGACAATAGGACAATAAGACAGGGACGGTAGGTACAATGGTGCGCTTATGCACGCCCCTTACAGATCTCTTAGGAATGGGGTGAGGTCGACTGTAGACAGTCTAAGGTTAAAGTTTTTGGGGTTGTCAGTAAAAAATAAATAAAGTTGTTTTCAGTAGGTCATGAAGCAGCATTCATGATATTCATAACAATACCTCCAGATCTACTTTAAGTTCATGCTAGAAAGTTGGGTTTTATATAAAGGAAGTGAAATGCCATCCCAAAAGTATAGTCCTCATTTTCATGTATGCACACAGTCATTTGTTTTAACTCACAGTCAGCCATCAAATTTTGTGGTGGGCTATAAACTTGTTGAGTCATTAGCCTGCTTGCTTAATGGAGGAAAACTAAATTCCTGTTCCTGCATAATGACA
Organism: Imantodes cenchoa; assembly: GCA_027560375.1. NCBI lineage: Eukaryota > Metazoa > Chordata > Lepidosauria > Squamata > Dipsadidae > Imantodes > Imantodes cenchoa. Next base: position 176,694 of record JANHGD010005622.1, on the reverse strand, counting down.
CTTATTCACTGTAGACATTTGCATCACTAGGAAACGATAAAACCTCATCCTTCATAATGAAGTTCTGAGCTGACAAAGAGGAAAATATAGTGTGGTGGGACAACTATGAATATAAAGCAAGCTTAATAAAGAAATAATGACAAATTGTATTATGCAAAATACAATGCAATAAAAAAGCATTACTAACTCATTGGAAATGTCATAAATAATCTAAATAGCTTTTGACTGTCAAAGGCATGAAAAATATATTCATAAAAACTGAGGTACAGAATACACACCATTTTAATTGCTATTCCATTTTGACAAGCATGGAGACCTTGTCTTAGTAGATTTACTAATTTGGGCTTACTACTACATAGAAAAATATTGAAGGGTTAGCTGTAGACATTTTAAAGCATTTTTCTTTTTTGCTTTTATTTCTACCAGTTTGACCATTTTTCCTGTACAGACAGACAGACAACATTCATATATACATACCTTGGGGAAAAATATTTTGCCAGTAAGTCAAACAAGGCACTACCTACCTGATCTAAGGAAGGTTGTAAATGGATAGGTGACTACCAGGAGAACCTAGACTACTTTAAGAAATTAAAGTACTAAGTCAACTTGTGCATTTAAGTCAGACTAAAAAAAAAAAAGAACATAAGGAAAATATTACAGGACTATACAAAAGATCTATAGATTCTATGTTTTGTTCAGGGGTGAGCTGCTGGGGGTTTGCAGGGGTTTGGGAGAACATCTAGCTAAGATTCTGTGCAGTTCAGAGAACCCGCAAATCCCACTCCTGGCTGACCCCACCCACTCCTCCCTTCCCAGGAGTCACCACGCAGCCCATTTTGGATGCAGGTAAGTGCAGGGTTCATGCAGAGGCTCGGGGAGGGTGAAAAACAGGCCTACTGGAAGTTCAGGAAGGCTGGAAACAGCTCCTTTTCAAGGCTCCAGAAGGCCTCTGGAGCCTGGGGAGGCCGTTTTCACCCTCCTGGAGGCTTGAGGAAAGCCTCCAGAGCCTGGGGAAGGCAAAAAGCACCCCCCGTCTGCCGTGGTACAGGAGGCTGACTAGGCCATGTCCACATGTCCACGCCCACCCAGAAACCGGGCAGAGAACCACTGCTAAAAATTTTGAAGCCCACCCCTGCACTGGGCACTATCCTCCCAATTTCATTTTTCCATGGGCTGCAGAAGAGGCCAAATCCTGGTTTGTGCAGTCACGGAATGCCTGACTGATATTTCAGAAAGCTCCAGACTGCTCATGTGCTATACATGGATTTAGCACTCCTTTGAAAAAGTGTGAATTCTATTTCTTAAAAAAGGACCAGCACTGTCATGAAAGGCTGCACAAAAGCTGAGTTTAAACTAGGAAACAAAGCTGGGTTTTGCCAACTGTGTATTATCTAGTACACCATTGAGTGCTTCACAGATATTACAGCAAGAAACTTCACATGGGTGGCTTGTTTACTGATTTTATTTAGCGAGTGGTAGCACCAGTTTGCATAATCCACATATTATCTGTCAGTGCTGCTGGTCATGGCCATCCTCTGCCCATATTGCCTTATAGTGTTTCACAATTCCTTTAACCTTCACCCCCTGCTGCAGCTCTTATCCCAGTAAAAAGTCAGAGACACTACTCCCAAGACACCTTGCAATGCTTCCACTTGTTACCTGAGCTTGTTTTGAATATAGTTTGGTCCAAAGAGTGCTAGACTCATGTTCAGAAACAGCCAGAGTGACAGGTAACAGGGCATGGAGCAGCAACCTGTTAACGGGGTAAATGAGTGAAAACAGGTGCTAAGCTCACCATTCTAAGCACCTGCTTATCCTGACCCCTCCTCACCGCACCACATACTGAGAGTGATCGGTGGTTGCTTTGTCTCAAATAGGTGGTACTATACTCAATGGGAGGAGAAACAAATTTAAGGGAAATTGCCAATCACTTTCCTTAACTACCCATATTAAAACTGTAAGGACAATGCCAGACAGCAGCATCGTCACAGCCTCAGCACTGAGGCAGGGTGAGGTTTGGCAGTCAGGGCAGAGAGATTTAGGTTCGTCTATTTTTTCTGCCTAGAAGAATGTACATTAATATGACATGAGAAAGAGCTTTCTATCATGGTACTTCAGCTTTATGAGGTGGCAGTTTTAAATCCCAGTTACCTTTGATGGCTTCCATTCTATAGACTTGTCTTACTTAGATCTTATCTTTTCTGCAAGAATTCAAGCTATCTTCCACAAGGACCTCCTTCCATTATATGTTACAACAACAATCTTGGTTCAGCTAAGAGAAAGTGACAGACTTAAAGCTTCCCTAAAAATTTCTCTGGTGAAAGTGGACCTGGACCTCAGTTTCCCTAGGCCAGAGGTGGGTTGCTCTCGATTCGGACTGGTTCTATAGAATCGGTAGCGGGAATTTCCCACTCTCGCCAAATCAGGAACGATGGCCAGCTGACCACGCCCCCAAACCAGCTTTCTCGGCAGTGCTGTAGGTGGTACCATCTGGTTTGCGGCTCTGCGCATGCGCAAAAGCTGGATTTTGCTTTGCATGCACAGAAGCTGGATTTTTGGCACTGCGCACCCACACGGTGCAGGAGGAAGCAAACCAGTGACGAGGTAAGTTAGAACCCTGCCCTAGGCCTAGTCTTGCCCATTAAACCTGGCACCACAATACAGAGCCACAGACATTACAGCTGCATTCCAAGCACATTGTTATGAATTCAGCAATGCTTACTTCTGAGTAGGTATATCCAGGATGAAATATATTAGCTTTCTCCTTTGAATTTCTCCATACTAACTCCTTCTTTTTAAAGAGTGCGTGTGCATGTGTGTGTCAATGCAGTTGACACTATTTGCATTTCGTAGCTTAGAGTTGATTTATTTTTTCAACAAAAGAAAAAGTCAGAACTTTCTAATAACAAAGGATCGTGCATCAGAGGAGACTAAAATAGGGGTAATTTTTATTTCTAACATGATCCAGCATTCATTACATAGGACCTGTATTAATGTCACTCAGTCTATTATGCAGCAGCCCCATAGAATTTTCTCCGGTGAATTAAACATTGTATGTATTCTTTTGTATTAAATGGTTTGGACATAATGTAGAAAAACAGTTGATGAAACATCATCCCAATAGGTCGCTACCAACACATGCTTCACTCTGGTTTTCCAGTCATTGCTGCAATTACAGGATTACCAATTTGTTTACAAATTAGCATTTTCTCCCCCAGAAGGCATGTTTCTGATAAAAAAAAATACTATTGGGGTAATATAGCATAAAAACGAGCTGATAAAAATGCAAACCATTTTTTCCCCACACAACAAAACAGTCATGGTTGGCAGAATCAGTTCTAATGCAGATGAAGCTTTACAACTTTCTCCCTTTTTTATATTCCATTCTGTTAACATAATGATTCTCTCGGAATATTCCAGTAGGGAAGTTTATTTTGCTTCTCAGAATTTCGACAGCCCTGTAAGGGCAAAAGATAAAGCAGTTCGGTGAAAAGACATGAAGAAACGATGCAACCAAATTTAAACTGTTTTGGTAATTTTGGGATATGTTCCCAGAATGCAGTTATCTTATAGGTGCACACACCTTTTAGTAAACCAAATTGGTCATCGGTGATCTAAAGGATAATCCTCACACGAACATGTAATATCATTTGGTTTCTGGTCACTTGATTCCTGGAAAGACTCATGATTCACCAGCTTTACTTAGTATCTCTACAAAAGAATCCAAACCTATATCCACTGAAGAGAGCATTAATCTCCTGAGAAAGGAACGTCCACTTCTGCTCTGCTTCCCGGATTCAACAGGGTGAGCGGTTTAGAGTATTAAGGGATCTTGGCAATGAACTTTCTAAACTTCAAATGAAGGAGGCGTCACTAAACTTTCTCGTGTGGTTATAGGCATTTAGGAGACATGCAAGAAAGAGTCCGGGAGGTGTCGGTAAGTATATTTTATTCCATTAGTAAAATAAACTTCAATTGTCTGGGATTACATAACACATGAACTATAAACTAAACCATGGTGCCTGAATTTATGCAATGTTTTATGCCAAAACCTAACAATCGCATAACATATAACCCAGTAAATAGACTATACTTTACATAAACTATTTATTTCAAAACGACTGGAATCACTCAGGGCAAATACTTTGAAAAGGCTCATTTAACCATTTAAACAACTTCTATCTTCATTCATTCTATACACTGTTAGAAAACTGGGCTCAGAGCCATTTCAATATATTTTATTGCCTGTGGAAGAAAAGTAAATTAAACAATTCACTCTCAGTCTGGGAAATTTGCATTGCTCACTAGTATGTTGTTCTACCACTCACAATAAACCTTAGCCATACTGACTGGATATGTTTAGGGTGAACAAATCTGGATTGTTAACATCCAGAGAAATCATAGTGGTTTTGTGAAGTTTTTCAGACAAAAATCTGGTAACCTTCTGTTTAATGTATGGAGAATATAAAATTTGGGTAGGTTGAAGCACAATGCAACATTGATAAAATGAGATTCTGTTTTTATATTTCCTATGTCCATAAATCTGTTAAATGAAGTTTTATAAAACATGAATATCAGTTAATTTATTTAGGCATGTGCTTACACACCCTAGCAATAAAATATAATATTACTCTGTCTAGTAGCAGGAACAGATATAGCAGGACATCAATGAAGAGTTGCAAGAAGAAAGACAAAACTAGAAAAAATGGAGTGGGAGTAGAGAGGAACAAATGAGACAAGAGATATGGACTGAATGAGAAAATGAATGGACAAAAGAAAGAAATCAAGAATGAAAATTAGAGGGAAAGTGGGAAAATAAAACAAGAAAGGACTATGGAAGACCTGGAATATAAATGGAAAATGCAAAACAATGAATGAATGAATGAATGAATGAATGAATGAATGAATGAATGGTGAAATTTTGATTGAGACTGATGTTGCTTAGCTTCAAAATCTCATTTAAACTCTGGCAGTGATTTGAAATTTGAATTTGAATTTATTAAAATTTATATGCTGCCCATTCCCAGAGGACTCTGGGTGGCTTACAAGTATTAAAAACTACAATACAATACATGAAAAATAACAATTAAAAATAACCCACCAATTATTAAAAACAGCCATGCACTCCACATCTATACAAGGCCAAATGTTCACGTGTCAAAAATCATTGGCCCCAGGCCTGATGGCAGAGCCAAGTTTTAACGGCTTTCCTGAAGGCTGGCAGGGTGGGCATGGTGCGGGGGGAGCTGATTCCAGAGGGTCGAGGCTGCAACCTAGCCCGAGGGCCTGCCAGCTGACAGTGTTTGGTCGACGGGACCTGGAGCAGCCCAACTCTGTGTGATCTAACCAGGCGGAGGAAGGAATGTGGTAGAATGCGGTCCTGGAGATATCAGGCCATGTAGGGCTTTAAAGGTCAACACCAACACCAAGCCATGTAGGGCTTTAAAGGTCAACACCAACACCTTGAATTGCATTCGGAAACCAATGGGTAGCCAATGCAGCTCGCGGAGGTTGGAAGATGAGTGGGTGAACCTAGGTACACCCACTACTGCTCACGCGGCTGCGTTTTGGGCTAATTGAAGTTTCCGAACGGTTTTCAAAGGTAGCCCCATGTAGAGCGCATTGCAGTAGTCAAGTCGTGAGATGATGAGGGCATGAGTGACAGTAAGGAGTGCCTCCCGCTCAAGGAAGGGCCACAATTGGTGCACGAGTTGAACCCATGCAAAGGTTCCCCTAGCCACAGCTGCAAGATGATGGTCCAATTTCAGCTGTGGATCTAGGAGGACACCCAAATTTTTCTCCCCCCAGTTCCAAGGCAGGGTAGATTTCCTCACCCTTGGGAGGGAACATCCAAAGCCACTCGGTCTTGTCAGGGTTGAGCTTGAGTCTGTTTGCCCCCAGACTTGTCAGGTTAGAGGAGGAGTCCCCAGCATAGTTAATATTGA